>JAQQAE010007608.1:0-15753 GCA_029823295.1 Pseudamia nigra | reverse complement strand
AACGGCTCCTTTTGAGACTCGCACGTGCAGGTTTAAAGGGGCACGTTCGCGTGTCTGAGCGGAAGCGAGATCATAGTATTTTGATTGTGTCATATGTTCACTGAGTTGTTCCCAAACAAGTCTATAAAGGCATTTGACCAATGAGAATACTGAACCTTTTGTGAACTTTTATGACAATAGAGAGATTCAGAGCCAGTGTGTTAATGCAACTGACAAAATGTGAGGTTGTATTTACTTTTAAATTTGTAACCATTTTTAGTGGATAAAAGGATTTAGAAAGAACTTTAATCATCTAAGTTTTGAATTTGTTAGATCCAAAATGTCTTCCTGCTCCCCATCAAGAGTTAGTTGTGACGCACAAGGACAGTAAAAAAGCAGAGATTTTCATTTCAGCCTCTGAAAGCATTTCAGATAATCTACCTCATTTAACTTATGTTTTTGCCCTGTTTCCATGTTCCCAGCTGCAAGCACCTAACATTATCATAACACAAGACTCACATTTTAACAGGATTTTTTTCTTTAATAAAGAGTAAATGTAAATCAGTGGCTGAGCCAATAACAAAACACAGAAAGCTGCATGACTGTGACACATTGTCTGCACACTTAATGGCCACAAAGCACAGAAGGAACATATGAAAAAGCCTTGTACAAACGAAAAACTTGCACAAAGACCCCAGAAGAGGTACGCTGCTGGAAGTACGCAGACAAGAGAGAATGCAGCCAAGGAACAGAACGCTTGTGTTCAAAGTAAAAAAGAAAATACTTGATAAAAGTTGAATGCTGTGACGAAGGGACAAGGGATGATGGAGAGTATGATAGAGGCAGAAAGAGAGAGAGAGAGAGAGAGGGAGAGACAGAGAGAGTGATGGCCTAGAGAAAGTGTGATAGCAGCAGGGAGAGTGATGGAGGGAGGTGTGCGTGTCTCGAGGGCTTTACTGAGCCCTCCCCTGGTCTGTCAGTCAAAATGGAATGAGGAGGTCTTATCTCTTTCGCACACGTGACCCCTAACCTGACCTCCCCCTTTTCTTCCTTCTCCTCACTCCCACCTTCCTCCCTCCCCTAACTATTTGCCTGCCTTCACCCACAGTTCCATCCTTCATGCAACCCATCAGTTCATCCCATCATCATGCGGTCCCTTTCATTTCTTATTCCAATCTGGACTCTGCCATATTTTATTTTCAACAAAAATTGGACGAAAAAAATTCTATGCTGTGAAACATCTGTCATTCATGGAACTTTTCCTGTTTTGGTCAGAGGTGAACTAACAGAATGCTTTTTCTTACGTGAAGAAATCATCACACACCGTGTGATGGAAGGTCAGTTGTTAAAAGTAACAAATGATTAAATGTTCACATAGCTGAACATCCTCACACATGCACGTAGGCCTATACATGCACCACACCTGTGGTAACCATGGCAACCAGCCCTGCGTGGCTTGATCTTCATGTGTTGCATGCTTTTATGACAGCTCTTTAAATCTAACAGGTCATTTAGAGTATCACACACATGCTAAAGGCAAAAAGCAGAAACACGTGAACAGAAGAAAATACACATTGTTGGAAAATAACAGACAGACATGAAGGTGCCCCTAGAGCAGGGGTCTGCATCTTGTGGATACAGGACGACATGTGACTCTTTTACCCCTCTCCTGTGGCTTTGATGGGAGTAACACATTATAATAAACCAAAATAACAAAAATTAAGAAAAAGAAACTCATGCCAATAATCTACAAAATGAACAAGATCATCAAAAATATGAACAAGATTAAACAACACCATACTGTACATAAAATGAGGAAAAATGAACAAAATAGACAATGTTACAAAAATAGAAATTGTAAAAGATTAAAACAAACCTGAGTAAATAGTAAATAAACACAGTAAAAATTAATAAAAAAATGAAATATTCAAAGAAATTCACAAAATAGTCCATATAATTATAATGAATATAAAAAGAAGGTGAACAAAAAATAGGGAAAAATAATGACCAAAATAATTCACAGAGATGAACCAAAATTCACATTTTTAAATGAACAAAATCTGAACAACATAATTTGCAAAATGAAAAAAAAATGGAGAGAAAATTAACAGAATTAAGCAAAAATAATCACGGAAAAATAAAGAAGTTAATAAAAAAGTAGAATAAGACAAAATTAAAAATAAATTAAGTAACATAATTGACAAAAATAATGAAATAATAACAAACTGGTTTTAGCATGTTGTCAGCTAAAACATTCATCATATGCCATATTGTACATAAAGGGTTTGAGTATTTTTTGTGGCTTTAATCACTTACTTATCTATTTTTGTCCAAACATAGCTCTTTTGATTGTAAAGATTGCCGACCTTTACACTGTCCAGGTTAGAAAAGGATTCACTGTCTTAAAATGAGAATGGTGATGATTTATTTCCCTTCAAAATATGTACAGTATATTAGCTCTATAATGCTCAACTCCGCACTCAGCACCGTGTCACCTGTAAACTATAAAACTACCTGTCAAACTGCTTCAAGGGACTGCCTACTTGTGAGCAACATATCACACCACTCACTCTCATACATCTTACACAGCGGCAGAGGCTAGCAGGTAACCGCTATCAGCAGTCAGATAAGGAGTAATTGGACAGGGGGGTGGGCAGCCATTAGCTTGCAGTTTTCCGGCACACCTCCAGCCTGAGGGCACAAGCTCTTACTGTAAGAACCTCACTGTGAGGAGTCACCCTCAAAGTGTCAAGTTAAGGACAGGACTGGAAATACTGCAGGACAAGCTTAGGTCATGTCCCCCCCTATTATTTAGTTTAATAAATAGTGTTCACTACTGTGAAGAGGCCTGCAAACTCCCCTTAAAATGAAGTAACTTCCAGATAGATTCATTTAAAATAATTTCCTATAAAATTAGACTGCAGTTTTTGATGTAATGGGTAATAACTTGGGTTTAAACAAAAGCTGTACTTTAGAAAAACTGTCCATCACTAACATAATGGCAGAGCACTCCCCCTTCAACATGGCATGAAAATACTGTCAGGTTTCTTCTCATCTTTTAGGTTCTCTCTAAATCACAGCATAGGTAATTTGGGCATTGTGTGTAACAATGGGGAAATATGAACATATTTGTGACAAAAAAGCTGGCTTATGTATTTGTGAATAGCACATTTTACACAGATAGCATCACAGTCATTTTCTTGTCTTGGCTGTGCCTCTGATCTATAGCACTGAGTAACATAGGTATTTCATGTTCACGTTGTTAAAAACATTAACATGAAAATATGTCTTTGTTTGGCATTTTAAAATCCTCTATCACAGATCTCTATGTCTATTTCTTTTCACCTCGCCATGGGCAAAGTGTAAACTGACAAGGAACTTTTTGCTGCTCTCTCTGTGTCTTCCTTCATGGCTTTCTTTCAAACATGGGTGAAAGGGACAGATAGTACAAATACAGCAATCCCTTGCACCTTCCTTGCTCTTTGTCATGCCATTCAGTAATGGTTTTTGCAGAAGGACTTTGTGCCCGTCAGAGGAATTCAAGAAATTGTCAGATTGTTTGAACAGCGGTGAAGTTATCCATCCTCTGTGTGAATTATGTGCGAACACTGAAACTCAGTGGGAGTTTTTCACTCACTCCATTCTTCCCCTCCCAGTAAAACAAACATTTGAAGGCTTTTGTGTTGCCTGTCTGTATTTTACCATTTCAAACGTTGTCTTCTTACGGGTGATCTAAACTATAATCACCTTGACATCCGTCAAGCTTCGGCATGAAACAATGCCGCCTGGCTGCTCAGAACTGAACATCAATAAGCTTAGAGGCACACTGCCTTTCCCTGACGCCGATTTACACTTTAATGCAAATAGCCAGCTTTGTACTCTCCATATGAAAGGTGTTATTAAATCTTATTTTGCATTATTCTGGGGTTGGGGGGGATAAATCTATCAAAGGGTTCAGAATTCAATAACTTCATTTTTTTGTTGTTTTTATTTATTCAAAATTTTAATTAAGTTTTGATTCCAAATGCGTTGGGGGGTAAATTGGTGGCTAGTGACAGGAGAGAGAAAGAAGAAATCCCTGTGAAGTTTCCCCAAGACTCTCCTCCCCCTTCCACAGCTTGCTCCCATTTACTCACTGTCAAGAGCACTCTGTCTAAATGGGTGCCCGACTTTCTTCTCTTTTTGAGGATCTTTGCTATGCAGAATAGTGATGAAGGACCTTTAGCTGAGGTACAGTCAGCCATGTGATGGTTAGGGTTCCGAAGGAGGGTGTTGGAGTGTTGCAGGTCATCAAGTCATATCTCAGGTCCCGCCTCTATAGGTCAAATGGGGTCAATTCCTTCTTAGTCTGGCTCATCATGTTGTAAATTTATGCCCCCCCTTCAGGCACCTGCCCCACCCAGGCTACTGTAGGAATTATTCATCTGCCCCATGGCGTCATACCTTTGCTGCATCAGCTGTTGCTCTCTTTATCAGCATGACCATGCAGGTAAGGCACCTTGATTGTTAGTTAATTAATGAGGAGAATTTAGGACTTCAAAAGGCATTTGTTTGTAAATTACTTCCAATTTTTTAGGACATTTAAACTTGAATAAAAGTTGGAAGAATGCATTTATTTTGCTCAAAATGCCTAATCATATAAATGCACTAGCCTAGTCCGCTATAAAAAAAATAGTATTTATCATTTACTATAAAGGACTCTGCATTGCCAGTATAATTGATTTGTGATATTGTGTTGATGGTGCAGTTTCCTTAAATACATACCTGTATCTAATTTAGATTTGATCTGCAATAGAGAAAACCAAGGTTTCCCAGTTGAAATGCTTTGAGCTAAGTAATGACATGCTCTTGCACAACATGAGGACCTTATTTGCATAACCTTAGGCACATGAAGCTCTTAAACAAACCTTTGAAAAATGCCAAGAATGCATCATCATCTACGCTAGTTCAACTACCTAAAAAACCACACATCTACCTCTCATACCCTGCCACTTTGTATGTGATATTATGCTGCATGAACGCCAACTTTTTTTTCCTGCTTTTCCAAATGTGGACAACCCTTAATAGTTTTATCAGGGTACTAGAGCTACACAGGTCACAGTACTCTGCTGGGGCAGTGAGGAGAACAAGGCACACAGGCGAGTCTGACTGTTCTGAGATGACTGGACTGTATGACTTTGTAAATTCAATGAGGCCTGCACCTGAAGACCCCTCTAGCCGATGTCTTTATTCCCAGACAATGATCAATTAACTCAGTACTCTGGTGTCGTTGCCGCTGCGCATAACGTACAGTACCTAAGGACGCCATTGTCGCAGTTTTCTCAAGTAACCCCATCTCTACACCTATTACTTCATTGCACAGCACTCTCCTCCTGCACAGGGGGAGAAAAAAATTTCTCCCAACTTATTATGTTCACACTGTTTATTTATTGAAAACTTGTTAGTCTGTTATGCACCCTGACTGACAAAAAATGACTGAATGGTGTCTGAATCTGTGCATTGTGATGCATAAAACATCCTCATTCCTCTTAATGAACTACACTAACTGCTCTTCAGCTAAACTGGCCTGAAAAATCACTTGGATTTTGAAAAAAAAGTTAAATATTATACATGATAGTCATGATTTTGGTCTGTTTAAGATAAGTATATTTGCAAACTACCATTGGACAAATAATTTTCACTTTCTAATGGTAGCAATAATGGTCCTTAAAATTATACAACTAATACCAGAGTAGTAATGAAAGGACTACTGGTGTAGATTTAATAAGAATGAGGGAGAAATTAATCAATGAAACGAAAAAAATACATTTTGAAATTCAATAAAATTGTCATTGATGTAACAGTTGAAGCCTCCACAGTTTCACATTTAGAACCAGATTCACAAAATATGGACTGCTTGGGAAGCATGCTACGTACTTTAGTCCAGGCAGTCTGCTCCTTTTGTGACTTATTCACTAAAAGATTTATCACTAATGATAGAAAGGTGCAAATATATCCATAAAATGCTGAACCTGAGCGCTCTTTGCTCTTGCTTCACATGAGAAATTCTAGTGTTTTAGGTTTTTCTCAGCACATTAGCACATTGAATAGGTTATAAAGCAAACTTCAAAAATTGCAAAAAGTGAAATGCTTGGACTTCAGGCTGTTTCTGTAGTAAAAACACACCTTGAACCATTATAACAAATCTCATATTTACAGACTTTACAATAAACAGCTTATATGTAAGACGGTGTGAGAGAGTTGGATGTGCACATGACAGTTACACCTGTGGGTCAGAGTGACTGAGTCACGACGGCTGGGCACAGATCTGTGGCCACATGTTGCCTCATGGATCACAAGTCCTGAACCGCCTCCTCATTGTTACACGATAATCATTCATGGGCTCTGTTATTTCTCTAACTTGTGTGTGATTTGGTTGGACTGTACACCTCGGTTCATTTCCAAGTTCTATTTGTAATTCACACAGGTCAGAAATTACTGGGATGTACGTATGATTTAACACAAACATGATGGTCTGTTCAGTGTCACAGCTGACACATGCTTTCCATATCTAAAAAAACAGTGTGCACCTTTACACACATCATGCACAGCTGCAATCTTGACACTATTTGCTTGGTTTCAGCCTTTGCAAGTGATTTGTGAAATATGTACCATTTTTCTTTCACATTTGCACAAGTTTAATGCTCTAATGTGATGCAAACCTTTTCTGGATGTGGATCAGGTTTACATACGTATATGCATGCAGAGATGAAATGAAGACTTAAGAATGTTAATAAAAGTTGATCTAAAAGATAACAAACATTTGAAAATAATACAGAATACCTCAAAAAGCCATATACTTATATGTGTAACATGGTGCTTTAATTTGCGTTCATCTTTTCATAAACAAAGACACAAGAAATTATGTGTCATGTCTTTAAAATGATCTAGGGATCGATTTCCTTTATTTGCCATTCAACCTCACATATATTCTGCCTACAGAGGAAAAAGTCCACAGACTAGATTGGCCAAACCACTATAACACTAATATAGCACATCTGCAGGAACATAAGGATGTATTTGATCTGATATAATAGTATTGGTGATGTCTGCAAAAATAAAATAAAAGTAACTTTTCCAACATTCTTTGTAAATGTTCATATACTTAGGATTCATATTAACACTTGATATAAAAATGAAAACTAGTCCTGCTCAAACTTTATGAATGGACATTTTTGTAAACTACTGTATGTTAAAAACATGTCAAGGTTGATTTTGGTCGGCCTTCATTTCCCTTTGTCCATTAAGAGCATGACCTGGGTTATGTATGCTGCAAGGGCGTAGAGGGGCGGGGTTGGAGGGTTGAGTTTAGGGGGTTGGCCTGAGTGGAGGTGTCAGATGTTGGCTGCGGTCTCTGAAAACAGCCCTAAAAGCCTTGTGCTTTCAATTAAAACATCCATCATGGATTACTCACACAAAACATACCTTCAGCCTACTAAGAGTGGTGCCTGTTACTTACAAAGGGCTTACAAATCCCACCTCGCTGCCTCGGGCTATGGCATCTCACTAACACACACAATCCTCTGTCGTCTCTGTATTCCTTTTCCTCCTCTCCCCTCTGTCACTATCCTCTTCTTGTTCTCTCTGTCGCGCTTCGGTGTGAAGTGTAAAATCAAAATGGGGCTGAGAAATGACCTGCTGAAAGGAACAATAATAAGGTTATTTTTAACTTGAATGACAGCAGACGATGAGGTGGCTCATCTTGTTTCTCTGTGCAGGAATGCACCGTTGCTCATGTCATGCTGTCAGACAAGTTGGGAAACCCACACCACTTTATAGACAATAGTTCCAACTCTGACTCCCCTACCTCCCCTGGTGCTACCAGACAGACTGTTTAGAGGAGAAACCACAGCCCCAGCCGGTTTGTGTGTGGCAGACATGCCTGCCATTGTAGCCCCCATGTTTTGTTTTTTTTCCTGCTTTTCACAGAAGCTCAGGTAACCTCTCGGCCTGGAGGATGCTGATTTAAATACGGTAAGGAGGAGGGAGTAAGGATTTTGCTGAAGAAGAAGAAGTGTAGAAAGTGAAGAGAGCTGGTAGTGGTAGAGGCGGTGGAGGTGGGGTGGGGTGGTGCTGAGTTTGCAGGAACCACATTCCCATCCCCACCACCTCCCATCACACGGATGCCCTTCCCTCCCTTCTTGCTGTTTAGTGTATCATATTCATTTTCAGATAAATGTGCTCAGAGGCTACTGTTGGGTTCAGAGATATACTCCCCGACTCGGCTTTGAGCGAAGACGACCGTCGATCCATTCTCCCTCCAAACCTCTCTCTCAGATCAGCCCATGTTTACATAGTATTACCATATATTAAGCCTCGCATTTTCATGCATAGTGTCCCTGTCGTAATTCTGACAGCAGAAGAGAGAGGAGAAGCAACTAGAGGCCCAAAGGGACCAAAGCAGCCCCATTCCCTGCCATTGATATTCATTACAGTAGATCTACAGAGGCTGAATCTCCCTCCCGCCCCCTTGGGGACAGAAACACTTTATGTCCTTATCAGTGTTGGGAACAAGGATTTTCTCCTCAGCTAACAACAACACTGGCTGCAGCTACACTGACTCTTCCTCTTCCCACATTTCTTTAGGCCCCGGCAGTTAGCATCGCTTCGAAATGTGTTTAATCTCTGCGAATACAGCCCACCTTGCTGTAGATAAGGTGAGGTTGGGGCGTCTGCAGATGACCCACACCTACCAACATACACACACATCACTATCCACCATTGGTTCAGATGTATACACCCTCTCCACACAACAGTGCACAACTCAGAGCAACACCGTCAACAATCTCCCATCAATTACCTCCGGGTCTTGCAAGCAAAAGCAATCACATGTTGTGTTTATGTGTTTGTGCGTGTATGAAAAAAGTAAAAATCTTAATAGCACCACTTGAAAAAACAACTTTGGGGTGTTTTGGGGAATCTGCCATGTATTTGACTCAGTTTAATCTGTTTTGGACTGCCTTAGCCATAAAATAATGCATTTATATATAACAAAAATAAAATTTAAACTTTACATTTTCACTGCAAAATAGCCACATTGTAGTACTTTTCTTCAGTACCAGACTTGTACTGCTGGTGCTGCACACTACTGCTCACACCCACAGACAAAAAACACTAACGGTAACTGCTGCCTTTGCATAAGCTTGAGCATAAGTTTGAATTCAAGGTTCAATTTAACCTGTTTAAGGTTAGGCCTTCTCTTCTGATACCTTCATTTATATTGTTTTTATTTATTTGGAAGTACCTTGTTTCATTGTTTCAAAGAAAAATAAATAATATTAACAATAACTTCAGTGTAAATAATGTTACTAAAATTATTATATCTGTTGAAATTTACTAGGGAATACTGTGCGTTTACCAAGGATTTTTAAGATGTACTCCTTCAACTCAATGAAAAGGTATCTGTTGGTGCCCATTGCATCGAAAATCAATCTTCTCCTGTTCAGTCAGATATGAAATGATCCTGATCTGGTGCAAGGTTAATGGATATCACTGAACTTTTTATTAAATCATTTCAATCATCACTCCTGTTATAATCAAAATTGCATGTGCACTACCCTTTAAGAGTTTCAATGTTTTTTCTTTATTTTTTATCATTTTCAACCTTGTACATTAATGCTGAAAACATCCAAACTGTGAAAGAACAGATATGAAATTATGTAGTGAACAAAAAAGTGTTAAACAACCCTGAAGATATTTTATATTGTACAGAGTAGACACACTGTACAGAGTAGACATTCTCTCATCATTTTTACAAGGTATTGGAACAGTTCATAAATCATAGGTGAGTTTATTTGTGGGTTGAGCCTAACAGCCCTATTAGTGCTACTACAGCTACTGACAAATCCATATTACATCAAGAAACACACAGTTAAGTAAAGAGAACATACAGTCCATCATTACTTTAAGAAATAAACATTCACATTCAGAGTTCTGGAGATTTTTCAGATTGGCCGACCTTCATTTCTTAAAGTAATCATGGACTCTTTTCTCTTTAGTTACATACGACAGCTGATGGTTTAAATGATATTCAAGGTACTGTCACACCTTGATGATTTTGCCAGCACATGCCAACATACGTATCAAAATTTCTCCAAATGCTGAACTATCAATGTTCTTTTTTTCAATTTTGGGCAAACACATAGTGGATTCATAATGAGTTGGATGTGACATATAAGTAGCTTATATAGAACCTGTCAATAACTTACAGATACTGTAACATATACAGTACCGATGAATAGTTAATGTGTTACCGGTGTTCACAACTTATGCATAACATTAGTCTAACTCAATAGTCCAACTCATGCCAGGCACGTGGCAGTGTATCGCCACTGAACATGTGTCATAGCTTATATGGAGTTCCTTCATGAGCTGGTCATACATGCCAAAATGCCACTGCCTCTGTTACGCTGGCTGGCAAAGAGACCCAAGTGCAGAACACAGAGGCAACACAATAACTGGAGTTCTGGAGTTTTATTGAAGATGAGGGAATTGAATAAAAGGTGGAGAGGGAACCAGGGGCTGGATGGAGACAGGCAGACAGACAGACGAGGGGGCAGGCAGGCAGCAGGGGAACCAGACAGGACCAGAGCAGACAGGAAACGGGTCGACGGGAAGCAAGGTTATCCACAAGGAGGGGGGCAGGGACGGGAGCCAGGAACAAGGACAGAACAAGGTTTGGTGAGGATGAATCTTCGACAGATGATGGAACGTACAAAAAAGCTGGAACGTGACTAGCGAGATTAATACAACGATCTGGCAAGGAAGTGGTGGAGAAGCTGGGTATTAGCTGTAGGTGATTGTAGATGGTGAGCAGCTGGTCTGACTCCTGTGCACCTGTCTCCACTCCTGCAAACAACTCACACACAGGGAGAAGGGAGGGGGAGAGGAAATGCAGCCTATCAGCTGCAAGCTGTGACAGCCTCCTGATCTATGGTCTCATCCAGTTTCTTCTCCTTCATTCACCTCTTCTTCGCCTGGCTCTCTTGGCACATAACTGGTACAGTGTCATATCGATGAGGTCATGCTGATGTTGGAGGACAGCCGGTAGGTATTCTGGTCTCAGCCTTGCCGGATCCTGCATCTCGCAGATGACATCAGCATCTGCTCACCAAGGAGTCTTGAGGGGTACTGAAGGATTCCTTCTGTGAATCCGATTTTTATATACCAATTCCCTCAAATGCCAATGCCAATATGCCATTACATAATTTAGAAACACATTCAGTAAGTTCTGTGGTCGTCTGGGGCATGTCAAATACATCTACATATGTCAAGATGCACTGGAGATAAGTTCAACATAAGTTACACACAGATTCAAAGAATGTTACTCATAGGTTAGAAATAAGTTTTGTGTAGGCTAGACATTGTCTCAACATATTTTTACTTATGAGTAATTTACAAGTAACGTGTCTGAATGTGTTTCAATAATTGCATAACTTATCTACAACTTATGCCCTTTATATAAGGGATGTATGAGCGATACACTGGCTCATACATCCTGCATATGTGGGTCATGAAAAAATTTGTGCATGCACACATTTATTGATGACCTTACCCTACTATGACTTACACCAGCGTACTCATAACTTATACAAAACTTATCCATAACTTACTTGTTGTACACCAGTGTTTTTATTCACGTTCATGTTCGCCAAAATTTCCTACGTTGGCATACACTGGCTAAATCATCAAGGTGTGACAGTACAATAAGAAGGCAAGAAATGGCACAAATGATCACTTGACAAGACACACTTGTGAACTGAAATCCATTCCAGTTGAGTACACAACTCCGTACGAGTTCTTTCACAGTTTGGATGTCTTCTGTATTAATTTACATGGAAAAGAATAAAAATAAAGAAAAAACTGAAAGACAAGGTGGGTCCAAGCTTCTGACTAGTGGTGTATTTATATGAATCAGTAGTATACATTATCTTTCACATGTTCAAAAAATAAGTTTAAAGAAATAAATCAAAATAATAATAAAGTAATTTGTGTTTATAGTATAAGTTCATGAGGGTGTAAAATTCACACCTAAGCAATGCAAACGTCATCTGCCTGTGTTAATAGTTTATCTGTGTGAAGTACATAAGCATAAGGCAGGAGGCTGTTCACCTGTTCTTGACACCCACCAGGGAGTGCGCCTGCCACTGGTTATCTGTGTGTGTATGTGTGTGTGGTTTATCAGTTAAGCCCCAAACAGGGAAAGTTCATCCTCTGCATAGATCATATCACAGAGTGTTGACAGAAGCGAGTCTTGGGTAAGCTGCTGTGTGAGCGTGTGATGAGCGCCGTGACTTGGCTTTGTGTTGTTCTAGACAGATTTCACAATTAATCACCAGTGTGGCTGGAGATTCCATAGATGCTGGTGTTACTGGAGAAGGAGAGGCCTCAAGCATGAATGAATGAATGACTGTGGTGAAAAACAGAAAAAAACAACTCGCTGGGATCATAAGTTGTATTGCATATTGTTTAGATTCACGATTGACATTAGGGTTCGACAGCGTATTCAAAGGTTTCTTGTTTTTTGACACATATCGTACATGGTTATAAAGTTCTGGATGTTACACTTTCCAGCAGCTTTGAAGGGGAACAGGTTCTAGTGACCAAATGAATGGACATTTTTTTCTACAGGAGAGAGTTGTACAGCCTGTCTAAATACTGTACCATAACAACAACAACCATATAAAAAGTGTTTGTTTACATTGTGTTCATCATTTTGGGTTAATTATGTAGTCAGTTTTGACTGAGATGGAAACTGCACAGACCTTCATGATACATATATACTGTAGGTGTTCAGAAATGACATTAAAGTGCAAAAGAAAAAGTTAAAAAAAATATGTTTGACATAATTATTTACCATTCATCATCACAACATTGAGATTGCACTCTTTTTCCCTCTTTCTACAGTTTGCTAGCTTCTAAGAAATTAAATGACCCATAATTGTCAGGCACAAATTTGGCTGAACAGGAACATTTTTGGGTAATAATAGGTATTTGCCGGGGCTAACTACATGATGGATATTTTCCGCTCATCCCTATGTCTATGCATCCATCCATACCTGTAGGGGCCCTCAAGGAAAAGACAGAGAGGATAGTTGTTTTAAGAGAAGGATCTCCACCTTTTTATTTGAAGGGAAGACACAAGACTTATTATCTCCCTGTGACAGCCACAAATTACTGCTGGCTCCCCGGTTCGGCATCCGCATCCAAACGCATGAATAGACAGACACAAGCCTCTTTCTCTTTTTACAAGGCTATCCTCTTGCTCTCTGCCTTTTACTCATTCCGGCTCTGCCTGTTTTACTATGCTTACGTCAAGGTGTCCAGTATGAAATGAAGCTTCAAGTCCAAGATCAACATGGTTTTCTAAGTCAAAAATTAGGATTAGATTTAAATCATTAATGGGGGATTAAATGTTAGGTTTCCATTCAGACTAAGGCTCCAGTTAGGCAAGCATATGAGAGTAACGAAGTCTGCATAAGAAGTTGGGACATGAATGTAGGTTTCCCTGAAACATTTTTGTGTGTCCCTGTGTGTGCAGGTAACCCAACCCTGGTCAGGACCGATTCTGGGCGCCCTAATTGGCCCTAATGCTGGCCTTGGTCTGCACTGCTTTCATAGCTATAATTAGGCTAATGGAGGGCGCCGGTGCCAGACTGTGAGCCAGACCAGGGGTCAGTAGCCAACAGGCCAGTGGGCTGCAGCCGGGCAGCCATGCAACTGTGAGAACAAGGAGGCATTTGGAGAGGAGGGCAGAGGCTGAATGGCCACTGGTAATGGTTGTAGCGACAATTGTGTTGGTAGGGAGAGACAAACTTTCAGGGGGTGAACAACTGCCTGGTGATGACAGACATGGGATAAAAACAGCAACTCTATCCTTTCACACACATTTTAAAAAATAAGGTTCATGGTTTTATGGTTTCATTTAACTTGTCTTTAACTCAGTGTGAAGTTATTTTTGATTTGAGGGCATTTTGGGTTTGAGTCAGAGTAAAACAGGTTTGGGGTCATGGTCATTAGCCCTAAAATGAAAAAGCACATAATATACAACATAAGTGTAGTCCAATATTCTAATACTATTACTATAGTACAATTATATTATAATAACAAACAGTGTTGCCATATACAGTGCCTAACA
Source organism: Pseudamia nigra (assembly GCA_029823295.1). Taxonomy (NCBI): domain Eukaryota; kingdom Metazoa; phylum Chordata; class Actinopteri; order Kurtiformes; family Apogonidae; genus Pseudamia; species Pseudamia nigra. Next base: position 1,598 of record JAQQAE010007608.1, on the reverse strand, counting down.
AATTTATTACACCACCACTGATAGTAAGGTTCATGCCACAGTTTCCTTTAGTTAACCGTACTGGTAATTACTGAAATAATTGTTTTTTATCTTTCTGTAATGATTAATGCACCAGTATGCACAAGCTCTTAAATCTGCACAATAATTTTAATGCCAAAATATAAGCATTGTTGTTATCCAGGATTTTTTTTATATTCACTGTTTTACAAAAAAGCAGAAAGAATATTAAAGCACAGATTTATTTTTGGATTCTTCTTCTTCTTTTGACTTTTCCCTTTAGGGGTCACCACAACAAAAAGTCAACTGTTTCCATCTCAGCCTGTATTCTGCAGCTTCTTCTAACCATGCAAATCTTCAATTTTAATTTATTGATTATTTTGACTTCTGATTAAAATTTTTGAGACAAATAGAACAGGTAGCCTAATATTTTCTCTTAAACACTATGTGGAGGATCACACAATTGTTTTTGAAATAAAAAATTTCAATTAACAAAAAAAGGAAAATAAAAATAAATAGAGGCTTGTCAATATCAGAAGTCATTTTAATTGGGCTTGGGATTTGGCTTGTGGCTTTTCCATACACTGAACATTTTGTGACCCTATAGTAAGTCGGGGTTGCAGGTTTGGGTTACAGGTCCAGTATCCATGTATTACCGGTACATGTACGCATATTTTCTATGTCTGAGCACAAGTGGGGAATCTGGACTGATAATTAAATGGCAGAAACGTGCACACACAGCCAAAGTGTTTTGTAATCTAAGAGGCTTAACACAGCGAGGATTCAACACTGCAACACCGCCACGATGCCTCAGTCCGCCACCACCCAGATTTCATTTCAAGAGCTTCTGCTTAAAGTCTTAGTTACTTAAGGAGGCAAAAAATGACAACATTGCATATTTACCCCATCATACATCCTCCTGTCTTCATCTCTATTTTCCTTCTCTTTATTGTCAGATTTCTGCAATATCCACTTTCAATTAGCTTATCTCTCCCACCTCCCTATAATGATTCTTGTCTTATGTTATCACTTGTATTGGCTCAGCTGTAGTATACCAGAAATCTCAGTTAACATAATGTTTAAGTCCAACGTATATACATACTGGGTGAGTAAAAACGTACTTGAAAAGCCATTTTATTTAGATTTTGATTGGTCGGTACAAAAACGTTGTACGCTGAGATGGTGATTTGGATCACACCAAAATGTAATCAGCAGTTCCTTGTCCCATTTCTCACCTTTCCTGAAAATTTCAACAAAATCCATTTATTACTTTTGAGTAATTGTGCTAACTAATAGACAGACAGATGCCAGCTAAAACATAAACCCTGCCACACCTTGGTGGAGGTAATAAGTATGTTGGAACAAATACCTTGCTAACATTGGCTGCAAATGTACTGTAGCCATATAATTTAAAAGAAAAAATGGTGACATACTGTAGTTACATCGTGTTGTATGTTTGTCTGTTTCCACTGGGAGACGAATTAGAATCTTAAAGTGTTACAGGTACAATGTATCACAAAAGAATCAATTTATTATACATGATATAACGTTAAGCAGCCTGCCTTCGCTCAAGTCAGCTGGGATAGGCTCCAGCACCCCCC
>JAQQAE010007607.1:0-15754 GCA_029823295.1 Pseudamia nigra | reverse complement strand
CCTCTGTAATGTTCTGCTGAGATGTTTTTGCTTTTTTACACTTGGTTCACTGCCTTCATCAGTAACTAATGTAATTTATTTCAAAATGTGTAAAGACATACTTTTACATTTAAATTGACTTTGAAGCAGTAAATACTAAAGAAGTTCGCAGTGACGTGGGTCAACTGTAACATAAGATTTCATCACTTTTTCCTCAATATATGAGTTATTGTGCTTTAATCGCATTGAAAAAATGTAATCTAATTAATCATGCAAATGGGTTAATCCGGATTAATGAGTCAATTTTGACAACCCTATTTATTTTGTATATATAATGCACAGCTGAAACTAATCTGCAGGTGAATTTGACCCACTGGCTGTTCCAGTGTTACATAAATAAATGCAAATATAAATGGAAAGCCTTATTCCTGTAACACATGATTTACTAGAAGCTGCAGAATCAGTCTCTGAAGTTTCACTGCATGTTTTTGGCACCTTTCTTTTGTCCTCCGCCATAAAACTTCACAGTCACCTGACCTCCATCCCCGCAACACACAGAAACACACAAACAACCTACAAACAAGGACAAAAGCCTTTTCCCTAAATGAATGTCGGCCGACTCCTGAAGGCTGACTAACAGGTCACTTCTGTCTTACAGACCTGAAGACCTGATGTGTTTTTACTCCCAACTGAACAGCTGACTGATCCTTTTAAGCACTGATTTATCCATTGTCTGTACGGTACCATTACTTATTACTGACATTTAATTACAATAGTAGATGGAAGTGACTGTAATTCTTTATAGCCCTCCATCCTCCCCCACTTCTTTCTGTCCAACCGTCGTTTCTCCTGTTTACAACAGTTGGCTCTCTCTTGTGTTGCCTGCCACACTTTGCTTCCACTGACTGCCTACATCCACATGTAGCGCCGAGCCCTTTCCTCATCCATCTCCTGCACACTCGCCACTCTAATAAGGCTCCTCGCCAGCATAACAGCAGAATCCAATAGGTCATGACTGATTGATCCGAGCTGTGATGTAGACATTATGAGCAAGATGAAAGGAATTGTGAGTTAAGACATTAAGGTATTTCACAACACTTACAACCAAATTCAGAAATGATTCATGCTGACTGCACATGCATATTGAAATGTGTGCATAAATCACAGATGTCAGCTGGAACATTGCAAACACGGATATAGAAAGAAGCCAGATATTCTTAAGTGCAACTGGCCTCACTCTTGCAAATGGACAGGGGATCTTCTGCTGAGATATGCTAAAAGTTGTATTTTTTTGCTTATTCCACATTCAATCCAGCACAGTATTTGCAGTGATGATAAAAAATAGATGACTTCGCTAATGAAAAACAGGCTTGAAAAGATTATCGGTTGCCAACAATATTCTTTTTTTAAGACAAAGCTTTAATCTGAAAAAATATTAAGACATCAAGACATTAATTCTATTTAGTGTTTTTTTTTCATTGAAGAGTTGATATTATGATCATATTTTCAGCATGTAATGATCAGAAATGCCAGCTTCAATAGTGTAAAAAAACATCCATCTGGAAAGAAGCCAGAAAGTGTACAAAAAATGATTAGTTACTTTAGAAGCAACTGGTTTAAGTGTTAAAATAAGGAACACAGTGCTCTGTTGGGATGTTTTTCAAACGATTACTGCTGAAAAAAAATATGTTGTAAAAGATTTTTTTCTTTTCATTTCAGACAGAAAATATGTTTTACCACAGACAAAAGCCGTGTGTCTTTCTTTTTTGCCAGTGAACAGCTGAGATGAGTCCATTCTTCCTCAGAGCTCCTCAGCACTGTACTGCTCGCGCGCAGAGGTGAAGCTGTCAGCTCAGCCATCACGCGCTGCTCGTGCGCAGGACGAGCTGACTTCACTGTCAGCTCACAAACACAACTTTACACAGACGCCACTTTAACGAACACATCTGCCCGGCGATGTGACAGTAAAAACGGGGAAAGTCGGGGTTCCTCATCACGTATCTAGCTCGGAAATGTATTTTCAGACGGGGAAGTCACTTCACATACCTTCATAACTCGACTTCGACGCACACTAACATTCCACGGGAGATGTCATCCCCCCTCTCAACTCCGGCGTTTCCGAGTAGAAACACGTCATGATATTACATTAAAAGAATGAAACGAGCCCTTGCCTTGAAATCCAAAGAGGAAAGCGACGCCGGGGATCCAAACGCTGTGTATCCACAAGTCAAACATGGTTTCCTTTAGTCGGGTGAAAAAGCTCCGTGTCTGGCGGCGACTTTCCAGAGGAGAAAACCCCGCAGATGAAGGCGAACTGAGGGGAGGAAGTCCCAATGCGAGCAGGCTGACGAGCACCAGAGCTGGATACTCTGTCCCTGCTCGATCCGCTGTTTTCACACGGACATCAGCGACCCCTATCGAAACGTAGACCGACACAAACACGCTGTGTGTGGGGGCGCGTGTGACGAACCCCACGGGGACCGAACGTTTCAGATGGTGCGCACCGTTTAAACGCGGGGGAATGAGCAGCTGGGTTTCAACTGTGTATTCACATCAAGAATAAAATAGACCGATCCAGAACGGGTATTTATTGATCAACTTACTTATTTCACAGTGGTTCTCACTTTCACTGCCTCTCAACTTATTGCAGGCTTATCATTTACATCCACCACAGGAGTCAATGATAAGCAACAGGAATAGGAATCTTTTGAAGCATTTAACCCTGACCATCAGGTTTTGTCATCGACCTAAACAGCCAAATTGGTCAAATTTATCAATGCATCATTCTAAATAAGTGCAAAATATTACCTCTGTCATTGTCTGAAGGGATTGGCTTCATAAATGTCTCAAGTCAAATATGAATTTGTTACTTAATCATCTTTGTATTGATCTCTGGGTGCTTTTCATGTCAGTACAAATTTGGCATTATTTGTACCATTGACAGATCTGTCTTTTTCCACCATAAACTGTTACTCTAACAGACGTATCCTTTATGTCACGTACAAAAACAAATTATGTTCCCTGAAAACTAGATGTGATGGATTTACATGGAGTATATTCAATAAAATGGAATGCAAAACATTACAGTTTCAGGAAAATTCACCAACTATTAAGCTGGAATATTTGGAAAAACGGGGGTTAAAAGCAGGTAAATTAAAAATCTTGGTTGTCCCAGTCACACAGTGCTTCTGTTGTACTAGGAAGTCACAGTTTCTGAGTTCAAATTTCAATTGGAACTTTTCTAACTCAAAATTTTGGACTAACCTCTCCTACCCAAACTTGATAAAGTCAAGATGACTGGTCCTCACATCCACTGAGTGACCACGAAATTTACAGTTTACAGCAGTTCTGTTTCATTTCTTTCACATTAAGTCAGACATATAAATAGTACTGTTTAGTGTTTATCTGTAGGCATGTCCCTGTTCCAGCCTTCAGTGTAAATGGAACGCACCGAGGATGGGATATCATTTTGTCACATACTGTGCACTGTTTAATATTCATTCTCAAAGACAGAAAGACAGTATTACTTCTGTGTTGCATGTCTGCCATCTTGAGATATAGCTACAGTACTTGTTTCACAAGAGACAAAAAACAAACGGAGCCTTTATCCCATTAAAATGTTACCGTTTGAATTTTAGGTAAAATGTATGCAGTGAAGCTTTCCACACTTTGAAAAATCCATTGTAAACTGCAATATCTCTTTTTTTTTACTGCAAATGAATCTACATATTATTACTTTGTGGTTTATTAATTTAATATTTATCATTGATTAATTCCATATGATGCAAGTAATGAAAATTAACTTATTTTACTTACTAATTTTGATTGACAAAGCAATGCACAAAAAAGGATCAAGACATCCGCAAAATATCATAATAATGGTTGTACTGACAAAAATAATCAACAAAACTGAAAAATATAAACAATGTTGAACAGAATCGTCATGAAAAACAAAACTGAACAACATAGTAAACTAGAAAATAGTCAATCTCTGAAGAGATTGCGTGGGATTGCGGAGTCAAAATTGTTGAACTTGCTGGAAAAGTGCAAGAGTTAAATTAACTATTTGGTGGAGTAGTAAAAAATCAAAGCACTGTCCTGTCATTGCCACGGTAACCACACATTTCGTTACAGTTCTCGATTCATTTCCTATGGGAAAAAAACTGTCAAAAAAGCTCAATATTTTAAAAGCTATAAAGGTTAGAATTATGAAAGCAATAGCAGAGATGTCCTGAATAAGCTGAACATTGGAAAGCTTGAATGGTTTGAATTGGACAAAAGAATGTAGGATCAGTTAAACGACAAAAAACGTGCGGAAGTGGAAGAAGTAGAGTAATAATATTAAAGACTGAAGACAACAATAGTGGGATTGCTGCATGACTCAGTAATCCCACTAATGAGCGGTTTAGGATGATACAAAAAATGAACAAGGAAACAAAATAATGATGAAAACGAATCTAAAAATGAACATAACAATCAATTCTGTGACTGGAGTCAGAAAAACTGCCTCCTGGACACGTTTCCAAGACAAGGGGAATGGTACTGGACTTCTGAAAGATTAAGACCCCTCTTCAGCCAGTCAGTGTTGGCAGTGTGGGCATCGAAGTGGTGCCAACAGACAAATATCTTGGTGTACATCTGGACAACAAGATGGACTGGATCCAGAACACATGTCTGCTCTAAGATGCTGAACATGTTTTCACAGTCAATGGTTTCAAGTGCACTCTTATGCTGTGGTCTGCTGGGGAGGCAACATCAGACAGAGATGAGACTGCTTAAAAAGGCTAGATCAGTGGTTGGAGCTGGACTCACAGGGGGCTGTGGTGGACACAGAAAAAGTTGGACATGGACATGGACAAGCCAGACCATCCGCTTCACCAGCGTTGACAAAAAATTTGCATCGTTTGTGTCACAAATATATTTTTGTGGCCGAAAACGAAACAAAAACTAAAAATTAAGTCAATATTTGAGAATAAATCTATGACTAAGTTGACGAAAATAGAGAACGATGAAATCCAATCACAAAGAGGGAGCGATACAAGGAAAGAGAAAAGAGCCACTTAAAAAATGGAAGAGGCGGGACTGGATGAGAAGAGAACCAATCAGAGTGTGCCTTATTGAGCGCTGAGGAGAAGCTCGCCACTGTTTTGAACAGGCTCCGTGGAAGACAACAGACGGAGAGATGATGATAAAAAGACCAAGAAAATGTTCACGGCTGGGAGAAAAACAAGGCGACATTTGTGGCCCATTTCACGTTTGACAACGATGAAAACAAGACAAAGCATAAAACGTGTGGAGCAGTCATTTGTGGGAAGAACACAACAAATTTGAAGAGACAGTTACAGAATAGCCACTCTGATATTTTCTCAAATTTAAATTTGTTTAGACTTTATTTTGTTTATTGTGTAAAATAAAATTGTATAAAAACTGCAGTGCATCAACATTGTTGCAGCCTTAAAATGTGATGAACTGATTTATTGGCAAGGTGAGTAAAATAAAGTGTCACCTTTGTCACATTAATAGAGCAACATATGAGCATGTAACGTTATGCTACTGTCATGCTAGAAACGTGATTAATACTGATACTTATGTATATTTTATAATGTTTTACTTGTTAAAAATGTTACGATATTATTAGATTAGTGTCATGTGAAACGTGACAGTATCCACATGCTATCATTACATGACTTCTTTATCAAAGAAAAAGTGATGAAATCTTATGTCATATTTCACCACCTCACTAGTATTTACTGCTTGAATGTAAATTTAAATGTAAAAGTATCAGTCCTTAAACATTTTGAAACTAGTTGCAGCAGTCGACTGATGAAGGCGGCGAACCAAGTGCAAAAAAGTAACAACGTCCCAGCAGAACATTGCAGAGGTGCTGCTATGTAAGTAGTACAAAGTACTGTAGGTGCAATTTCCTTTAGTATACACTAGTTAAAATTAGAAAAAAAACCATTTTAATTGAAAATAAGCAATTTTAGTCGACAAAATCAGTAATAGATTTAGTCAACTGAAATTGCTAATTATTTTTGTTGACTAAAATTAGACTGAAACTAAAATAAATCAGATGACTAAATCTTGACGAAAACTAAGATTAATTTTAGTCAAAAGACGAAGACTAAAACTAAATTAAAATTTCTTGTCAAAATCAACACTGCTCATTGCCTCATTCTGTCTCAACAGGAGCAGCTGCAGCGGACGACTGACATCACTGAGACTGAGACCACTGAAGACATGCTGCCTATGAGCATTCCGATTGCATTTCCCATAAGCAATTTTGTTCAAAATATAATAAACTATTCCAAAGCAGTTGTTTGCATTCAGAGTACAGTCTGTTTCCAGCATCCATGGGAGATCTTACGCGAGCAATAGAATCTGATAATGGCAGAGTTGAAAGTGAAGAGTCGAGCTGATCTCAGTGGAGAGCTAGTTATTTGTGTACATACAAGTTCCATTCTTTTATCCCCAAGAAATCCTCTCAGCTGCTTTAAATCTCTTAGATCTCCCTCGATTATTTTAGTCTTTCGTTGTTCTCTTTGACTGTTGACTGGAACATTCAATACTTCATTTGAAGCACAACAGATGCTGATGTTTTCTCTGCAGATACAGGCAAAATAATCACACTGGGAATATCAGTGCTGATTTTAAAACAAAAGCAGTTCATTTCAACCCACTCTTACCCCTTATCATACAAATACCATGGCTACCTCTCTGGGCAATACAGATGTCTTTTTTAAATTTTTCATTTGTAGTTAGTACAACTTGAAGCAGTTCATGAAGGGTGCATTCATACCAGCCCTGTTTAATCAAACTCTTTGTTTGCATGGAAACGCTGGTTCGTTTGGGGACGTGTAAAAGCGCAATCAAACTCTGACACAGATCAAAGAAGAAAACTCTGGTCAGCCTAAAAATGTAGGTCTCGGTCCACTTGAATTGAACCAAATGCAGGAAGTGGACCACAACGCAGGGCATTGTGGGTATACATAACCCAAAAAAAAGTTGTGTAGCACAATAGCCAGGAGAAATAACTTGAGATATATGTAGAATGAGGACGAGGTAAATGTTCTGATCGTAATGTGGTCCGATGAAATTATAACAAGTATTGGTAAGCACTCACAAAAACAATCAAGTTTTCACACTGATTAGTGGGAAAATGGAGGCTCTGGGATTCATCTGTTCAATAAGGCAGTTATGCACAAACATGACAAAAGTTTGCCAACTATATACTGTACACAAGTATGTGACATGCCTAGAAGAAGTGGTAGTTCAGGAAATGATGAGTCCTTGTTATGAAGAACTAGAGGCCATTCTGAGCATGCGACTGACGAGCAGGGGATACATTATGTCAAGGTTTTGGTTCGCTTGACAAAGAGCTTTGTGAAACCAAACTCAGACCAGCTGAATGTTGCAACCAGAACCAAACCCAATTGTACTGAGTCTACCGGACCATTATGTCTGAAAACAATCTAAGTTAAGGCTCAAATCTCAGTTTGAGTTATAGGGAGAAAGGTGAGGGAGTGTAAATACAAAAATGTGAAACAGTGTATGATGTTGGTCTTAAACCCCAGTCTCCATGGGTTGAGAGTTTTGTTGTGAAACCGTAACCATTGAATCTTCAAATTACCCCCGGATCTCAAAATGCTCTGATGATTGGAAAGTGAAATATCTGTGGTATTTCCAAGCTATTTGGCAACATGGTGCTGAACAAGAAACAAAAAAATATTAATGATCTACCAGAACTGTGGCCATAAATCTTTGCTGCATGTTTCTCCGTGCTCTCTGAGCATTTCCTGTGTATTTCTGGTTCATGTTACTTTTAGTCTAGTCCACGTTTCCTTACATTTCCTTCAGCATCTGCTTTGTACTGGATGAATCTTGATGCTGTCGTTAATTCTCACAGCAGGATTATAGTTTTGGTTCTGGAAGACATGTATCTTCATTTCCCATGAAATTTGGCTCAAACATTTAATGGCCCCTAAAGCATGAAGATAAATCTTAGTCACACTTTCTTTATAATTAGCTTTGCAGTTTCTGGGTGACATTATTTGAAAAGAAAAAAAAAACATCTGTCAGTGATGTCCTTAGATGTAGCAGCTGTTGCTGCCTTTTGCAACACATTCTATTTCTAAATTTACTATATCCTAATGAGTGAATGTAACATCTTGAAACAGTTTTTGACTGTACTTTGCATTCATGCTGTGCCACATCACAGTATGATTAAAACAGGCTGAATAATGCATGTGCACTAATAGCTCATGGTTTCATAATGGGTATGTTGCAGTCAGTGATAAGCAGGATGTGTATGGAGCTTGTATATTCTCTATTAATGGCTACACAGTGGGCACCGAGAAGGATAATATGGTCTTTTCACACTAAGAATAATATAAGTAATAACATATATTTGTAACATTTTTCTCAAGGGGGATTGAAAGTGCCCAATTTTTGACAAATATAGACCTGTCGCACACTTTTTATAACATTGCCATGTTAAGTGGGCCTAATTGGTTTTCGGATTTCTGGCTTCACACGCACACACACACTGCCACATTTTCTCTTATTCTATTTGCACTTTTGTTCTCAATTTGTTTCCTTTTTGTTTCCATCTGTGGAGCATGCACCCATGAGACCTTATGGCACAGGTGGGCTGTGTTCAGAGTATATTTACATCCCCCACCTGTTTCTGTCACAAAGCTCATTTGTATTTTTAGCATGAAGGAGACGAATACTGTTGCCACTGTAAAACACAGACAGCTAGAGAAACAAAGAGTGACTGAATTCCTTCAAAATAATGTGATGAAAAATGTAGCTTGCTGTCAAAGTCAGGGTAGCGAGACCACTGATTCTGACTCGTCTCTGTCAATCAGTGAGACCACTGATTCTAAAAGACAAGTCGGGTCTTGTGTCATGTTGGAGTCAAAAAGCAGGAGGCATCAGTCAAATGGATGAAATGTAAATGATTTCTCCATACACACTACATGGCTTTATACATTATTCATGACACATACACGTTATCAGATCACTGTGTATGAGAGCATGCAGTATGTAACAGATGGTTCATAGATAGCTTTTCAAGTCCTTTAAAATCTATAACAGGAGTGTGATGAGCTCCGAGCCACATCCATTACACACAATGTTGATGTAATTATACTCCTTCAATTAATGCATAACATTCATGCACAAATGTAGAAAGTAATGCAAAATTCACATATTTTTCATCACTCCATGCGCCAAAATGTATAATTATGCATATATTCCATTAAACAACACTACGAAATAAGTCATTCTCTCCTATGCACTGGTTAAAACCAATTTTACAAGGTAGTGTTTGTAATATATTGGCATTATATTTTACTGGAAAAGAAGAAATTAAACATTGGATAATGGGCCATTCCTGTCAATAATCAGATACGGTACATGAATACAGGTCCTTCTCATTACACAGCCCTATCAGAGAGAAATGTTGAGATGCATTTTGTTGAGTGCAGTCCACTTATGTCTTACCCAGAGTTCAAAGCTTCTGACCTCTTAAGTGTATGATGCATAATTAATCCCCAGTCCACCATGTTTCTGTCCCCCAGCAAAGCTTCAGATACCAGTGTGAAAACCTCACACCAATGCTAATGTTGTATGTGGCGCTCTAATGAGAGGCTGCGGTGTCATGGAATCTTTGACAAGAAAAAAGTCCGTGCAGAAAAGAATGAAAAAAGAGGAGGTGAATATGGGAAATATATCACAAGTCAAATGAGGGAGAAAAACTATGAAACAGTTCAAATTATGTGGTTTGTGCTTATTTATTTCTTTTTTAAGCAGTATTTGACATTTAGACCACAGGTAACTTTTGCATGTCTGTAAAGACCTCCTTTATAAATTTTGCTTTTCTTGATCTGTTGCTGTTGGAAATTATTTTTCTTTATTCTTTCATTTTTGCAGCTATTTCGTTCTTTTTTTAGGTCATTTCATTCTTTATTTTGTAAATTTTTGGTCATGTTCTTGACTGTTTTGTTCATTTTGGGAACAATTTTTTTCATCATTTACTTTATATTCTGAATTATTTTAATGGCTTTGCTCATTTTCTTGTTTTTTTTGTCTCATTTTGTTTATTTAGGGATTATTTTGGTCATTGTCTTGTTCATTTTGTCTATTTGTCTATGCAGAAATGGTCCAAACCACCAATTAAAAATTTAGCACAGCAGAGATAATAAACTTTTTGAATCTCAAAATGGAAAACATCCAACGACCTCAGTGAACCCTACACTATCTCTCTCCGTCAGCACCATCAGAATTATTGGCAGTCACGTTAGGATTTACTGGTTTACAGCTGTCATTTATACAACACTTGTGCCTTAAATTGCTGTCTCTGCCCCAAAAGAAAAAAAAAGGAAAATGCACTTTATTCAGATTATGTATTTTTTCGCTTCAATAATGCACTTGGAATGGATTTTGTCCATTATACCTCCAGTGATTATTTTCACCAGTTGCTCAGGAGGTTTCAGCTGAACCAAAGCGAGTGGATTGATGTGAAGTACTACAGGATAATGAACATACACTGATGCATTTGAGACACTGACTGTGGCTGGGCACTGATCCTAATAATTCCTTGAGCAAAGTCCCATAATTATTCCTGTAACATATTCTCAGGTGATGGCAGCCCACTGGTACAGTCCATAGGTCTCACCCATATTAGCTTTTAAGGTAGACCGTTATTGACCATGCAGCAAACGAATATGTTTAAATTATCATTTAAAAAAACCAATTTGGTAAATGCTTCCACAGACCCATTAGACATTCCTCTAACTATTTGGAAGCCAATAAATCATTCTGCTGTGCTAAAAATATTGTATTGAACTAGTTTTAATATTTTGCAGATATATGCCGACACAGTGTTCGGCTTATAATGTTTGTTTTTTACATTTAAAGGAGACAAAATCATTTTTGATATCTATTTTCCTAATACAAGGAAAATAATATTAAAAATTTAAAACCACAACCATCCTGACATCCTGGCAGGGCCATTTGGATGCCCTACTCGCTGTGGCTTTACTGGTACTTCTGTCTGTTTTTTTCATTCTGTATTATTTTTTGGTTCTCTCTCTTGAACAAAAGAATTATGATCATGATAAATCATGTCAAAATATAAATAACACACGGTAAGCACCGATAAACAGGTTGCTCATCAACCTCACACACCATATGGAATAATAAATAATCACAAATACAGTAAAATAGCACTAGGTAAAAAAAAATTCATACATGCTGTATTTATTTCTTATGAGAAGCTTTTTGACCGATAATTTATATTATGTCTAGATACATAATATAAACACATTTAGTTAGTAGTGACCTGGGTCAGAGTTATATACTGTAAAAAGTGAGTCATAAAATAATATATCAGGGTCCACCACACTGGGTCTGAAGTGGGAAAAATGATTGGCTTGCTGACTAATCAGTTAGTGTAAGGCAACCAATCATGTGTCAAGTAGGAGAGACCCCAATAGCGTCAACAGACTCGTTTTCCAGTCCAGTCGACAGAAAAAAAAAATACAAGCCTTGGACTGGCTACGCTTTTTTTGTGCAATGCACTGCACTGCGAGGGAGGGTACAATGCTTTATAGCAACAGAAAATGTGTGTGGGATGATCAGCTCAGTTGGTGCCCCTCCCTCCAGCACAGTGGTGCCCTCCGAACAGTGCGTGGTGGTCCTGCATCCTGGGATAATTTTCCAGGGAGCTTACATGAAGGATTCCATGGCACAGAGAAGAAAGGAATGCGTTCAACAGCAGCTTATTTCTATTTAAAGCAACAAACATTGAAATTGCTCATTTGATAGCAGACGGAAAATCAGAAGTACTGTATATGGACAGTAGAATGATGGATCCCTGTGGTATTTTAAGCTGAAATTTAAAATACACCTTCTAGGGCCATAACAAGTGGAAATTAAATAAACTTGAAAATAGGGTACAGTATGTCTCCTTTAGCATTGCCTTCATTCAATAGAACAATACATAACTTGAGCCTCCAGTTCAGCACCATGGACAGAGACCGAGCAGTCGCAAAGAACAGAGCACGGCACAGGCGGCTCTGTGAGGAAGACCGCTGCTTTCGCTACACCAGATGAAATGTTGGAGCTTCCAACTCTCCTATGAGTAGAGAGACATGACTTTTTGATGATGCATTTTTTTTCCTGACAGTGAGGAGCAGAATGTAATGCACTTATTCATACCAAATGTGTCTTGGAATTTTCTGCATGACAGAAAATCAAACTTTGCTGCTGATTTTCCATATTTCAAGCATCACTTCTTTAATTCTGTATTTATTGCATGTATTTACAATACATTGTTTTCTGTGCACTCTCAGGTGTGACCTCCAGAACTGGATCATTTACAGTAAAGTTGCAGATACTCTGCAGCATTTGCACTCTGATGCTAATGACTGCTGCAGCTCCAGTTTCTCTCACTGTGGGTCTCTGTCCTGAATAAAGAGCTCCTCCATCTATTTCTAGTGACTTCATCCCAGTGGTTTCCATCACATAGACCCCCAGCTGATTACCTGTGACTCTGGTGAGAGCATTTGATTTATGACTGTTTTGCTCTTATTATACTTGAACTCTCTGCTGCAACGCTGCAGCTCTCAGTTGGCATGAAAAAGCCTTGTAAGCTTCCCTAAAGACTATGGTTTGATAACAATTTGCCTCTGACAGAGAGCCAAATCACTGCATCACTTTCTGGTTCCAATCCAGTTAAAATGTGCTGCTCCTTGAAACCAGGCCTTTAGTCCAAAGAGAGAATCGGGTCTAATTACCCACAAAAGTAGCCCTAAAAGCAGGACAGAGAAGTGAACCTTATGTCCACAAAAATAAAGTCAATTAAGAGTCAATAGAAACACTGTAATTAAAGACTGCTCCACCAATCCACTGCAGAAATTCCTACTTAAAGCAAGATGTTCTAGCTCTGACTTAATGTTATAATAGGGAACATGCTGAATGTTGTCTGACAATTTTCACAAATTGTACACAAAATATGTGAAGTTATTACATTTGTTCTTCCCTCCGAAACAACAGGATACAGCTGAAACAGGAATGGAAACAGGACAAAACTGAATGAAATAAATTAGAAATAATACTGGAGTTGCATTTAATGAACTTTTAGGTTTTGAATACTATGTAAAAAAGTGTTTTACTTCAGCAATTGATCTGAAGAAGTGTGCTAATACTTTCATTTAATCACACGTCAAATACTATAATCCCCTTCATACCTGATTTAGCCAAAACTTACTCACTTGTTCTATTGTGCCATTTCATAACTTTAAACACTACATTGTTACTGAATGTACCGGTAACCATCTTTGGACCATCCCTAAAGCAGAAGTTTGACTCTATTTTGTTCTATTCTAGTCTAGTCTAGTCTCCTTAGGTCCCAAATGCAGAAAAATTAATTATAAACAACTGCCACAGCACAAGTGGCACCAGGGTATGAAAGTGAAAATTGAACATTTTTCTAATGTTCACCTTAGAGACTATTTGAATTGAAATGAAAAATGAAACAAGTTGCAAAAGCTCCATAACCCACTGTGTGTCCTGGTCTTTCCCTGTATCCTCTGTCTGCCTCTTGTTTGTTTTGGCTGCTTTCACAAAGATCCAGTTAGGATAACCATAGGTTTTCAGGGCCTTCTTGATGTGATCCTCGTCTTTCTTTCTGCGTTCCAAACCTGTTGGGACACTCTCTGCTCTGTGTTGTAGGGTTCTGATGAGTCCTAGTTTGTGTTCCAGTGAATCGAACAGCAGATATTGGTCTGTGTGGGTGGTTTTCCTATATACCTCAATGTTGAGGCCTCATCCTCTTCAGCTTTCACTGGACAGTCCAACAAAGCCAGGCAGCTCTCCTTGACATCTTCCTGGGTGAACTTGATGCTCTTGTCCACAGAGTTGATGTGCTCAGTGAAGGCTTCAACCTCTTGTTTCTGGATGGTAACCTATGTGTCGTCTACATACCTGTACTAGTGGTGGGGTGTTGTTCCTCTGAAAGAGAGGAGGGCTTTTCTTCCCACTTCTTCCATGTAGAGGTTGACCACCATAGGAGACACAGGTGAGCCCATGGCACATCCATGTTTCTGGTGGTAAAAACCTTCATTAAATTGGAACAACACCCCACACTAACATTGTATTAAAAAATTACAAAGGCGACTGCAAACATAGCCTCCTTGGTGGAGGTGATAAACAAGTTTACACTATTGTCATGATAATATTATGAAAAGTAACAACCTGCTAGAAAATACTTGACTGCAGCAACAGAAATGTGCTTCACAAGTCATAACATCTGTGGGTTAAATGATGCAGAGGTGCAGCAAACAATGCAACAAATTAAAACAGATAAGATATATATCTGTCAGATTGCCACTTGTGATTAATAATAACATTTATTTTGCCACAGCAGCAATAACACATTTGTTTTATACTAATCTCAGGATAATTAGTCTCACGCTTTAGTGCACTAGTTGATTCACACATTTTAATTAATTTTACTGAAGATGCTAATTTAATTTCACTTATTGAACTGCCTAACAGAACATTTCTGTGTACTTCATTTCTGTTCACTTTATGAGTGTAGCTAAGCTGGCATACAGTTAATGTCAACTGGCAGTGTGACAAATCTGTGGCATTTTAATGTGTTTTCCATTTTGTGTTAGGTATGTTTCAAAAACCAACCACTTCATCAGTTCAGAGTCATAGCACTGCATGACAGCATTTACCCAGACACCCACAGGAACAGTGCATTGTGGAGTCATCTTCTCTGATTCATCCTGTCTCATCCACATCCTGAAAGACCCTCTTGTCAATAACACGACTGTGATAAATGATTATCCCTTCTCTCTGAGCATCAGGACGACAGCTAGAATAAAGTAGCCAAGCAAGTGGCCAAAATCCATACAACCACTGGTGAACTGTGTGGGACAGAATCACCATCAGGGTGCTCGCATAGGATTGGACAGTTCAGCTGTATATGACAGGACAAAGGGGATGCATCGTCTTTGGTGCTGCTCATCCAGATCCTGGGAACTGTTTACAGAGGGATTTTTGTTCCACTTGGCTCAACAAAAGGAGCAACACGAGTGCATGTTGCTGGGAAAATGCTGAATATTACTTCAAACAGAGAATCTGAATACTTCACAGAGCAAATAAATGGATGTATGAATTACAGAAGATGGGAAAAGAAAATGAGCAGACAGAGAAAAGAGTACAAATCTCATTTATGACAGAGTGCTATTAAAACTTTGTAGAGAGATGCAGAACAGCATAACTTCACTATGAAACAGTGATTCAGCAAAATGATCCAAGTGGCTGCATTTACATGCGAATCAGGAGCCTACTTATTGTCAGGTTTTGAAGTATCCTGTTCTGTGTTTGTATGTGTAAGCATCATATCCTGATTTCATTAACATGGGTAAGACTTGATCCCAGATTTGAGAGGCTCTCACTGCAAAATCAGCAGTTGTTATCTGGTGTTGAATTAATGGGTGTTGGAATTTGAATGTTGTTTTAATGGTATTGTGGTGGTAAAAAGCTCTGTTGGTGGTGCTATTTGAGGCAACACACACTGCTGAACAAGGTGATTCTCAAGTGGTTGTGTCAGGGAAGATGTGAGACTGTACCAACCTTTCCGTACAGCTAAAATCGTCTGCACAATAAGCGTCATGCAAGAAGCCATATACAGTGGGGACAATAATTATTGGGAAATGTAAAAATGTGCAAGTTCACCCATTTAAAAAGATAAGAG
>JAQQAE010007606.1:0-15754 GCA_029823295.1 Pseudamia nigra | reverse complement strand
CCTCCATGCACTGCAGCTCCCTCCTTCAGTGGGAGAAATGTAATTTCATTGTTGATGGAAACATGACAATGACAATAAAGTTCATTCATTCATTCATAAAGTTAATTCAAACCTTCCCAAAACAAAGGAACTTGACAAAATGAATAAAAAAGAAATTAAGTGACAAAACAAATATTGCAAGTAAATAGACAAAAATGAGAAAAAGAAAATAATGAACAAAATGAACAATATAATACATGATACAAAACCAACACAGTACAAACACCGAAATAAAGAAAATAATCAAAAAATGAACAAAAATATGAAACAAATAAGAAAATGAGTGAAATGATCAAAAATGTCAAAACAATAAATTCGCAAAAAAAAAATTTAAACATTCCCCCCATAAATAAATAAATCAATAAAATGAACAAAAGTGACCACAATGATATAATACATTCCACAAAACAAGTTTCCATTATTTTTGAACAGATCAGTTCAGTCCAAAGTATAAAAAAAAAAATAAAAGTCCATGTTGGATAAACTCATCTGTTGCAATTAAGAACTGACAAACAATACAACTTTTTAGGGGTTTATTTTGGTAAAAATGAATTTAAAACATTTTAGATCTTTTTAAGGATGTCCTGAGACATACGTACAGTGTACTGTGCCCACATTTAAAATGACAATACATACAGAGAAACAAATTAAAAATACACAATCCTGACTTTTGTTTGTTAATAAAACCTATTTTAAAAACCTTTAAATAAACTGTATAATGCAATGAAGGGGAACAAGAAAGATTTAAAAAAGTGTTGTCTGTAAATGCTTTTTCATCTGATTCTTGCATTAAATTTTGAATCATGCATTGACTTCTAGTAAACAGACTCACAAGGTGACGCTGATGAGAGATTTTTTTTAAACAACAGTCTTCATCACACAAAACACTAACAAACACAAAAATGCAAACGTACTCAAACCATGTCTTCATGTCTTCCAAGTGATATTGGACACGTGGACATCAGCTACAGTGTTAGAGCAGTTTATTACTTTCTGTTATTGGATGGAAATGTGTGTAATGGCCCTTTCCCATGTCTGGAAACTACAGTATGTATTTTTTCCATTTGCTCCACGTAGGTCCACCTCCGCACATTTGGCCATTATAGCGACAAAATGTAAACATATAGACATCCTAAGTCCCGCCCTGGTTTCACCCGTGGGACCAAACATCGAAAAAAAAAAATTGTGAATGGTGAGACTGTTTTTTTCGGTCCCTTTTGGATAATTCCATCATCTACACACACAATATGATGTTTGTCCATTTAAAAGTCAACTTTACAAGTCAAGAAAATAGAAGTTTGTGCGAATACAAAATTAAAAAGGCCACAAACACAGTGGTGCACGTTCACCTTCTGTGGCCAAGCTGTGAGTCACAAACACATAAGCTGCAATACCTTCAGTGTCCGCTAGGGGCTGAAACCAAACGCGAGTCAAGCCCCATAGAGTCCATATTATAATTTTAGAGAAGAAATAACATTTTTACAACCTGGTCCAATGGTTTTAGTGTCTGTAGTTTATTTGCACCTCCGGGAACACTATGCAGGGGTGAATTTTATAAAACCCATCTGATCCAAAAGCTGATATTTGTTCATAATTAAGGACATCGGCACTTTGACTGAGGTGTGTCTGAGCCAGAGGTGTTATTTAATCCATCTCAGCTCCTTCGCTCGCCACATGTACCTTCATTTTTGGGTCGTTTGAGTTTCCAGTGTGTCCTTCAGAAACCTGCAGGTGTCATCACAGAGACGTCTTTTTACATATAGTCCATCATCTCTCCACAGTCTGTTCAGTACTGCTGAAGGGTTTCAGCCGCTCCACATGAAAAGACCTGGAATGATTTTCATCTCTTCCACTTGCACGTTGTTCTCAAAGAATGAGGTGAGCTTTGTTAAGGTAGTGATCATTTTGGTGTTGGTGACGTTTATCATGTGAGGTAGACATGGTCCACCGAACTACACCCAAACAAAACTAACTGATAATTCACCGTTTTTGCAACAAAGTGTGAAAAGTGTAAAATTTGATTTTAAATTGATAAATATACGTGTAAATGATAGCGGAATTCAAACATGATGGAGAAAATTATGTGTGTCATACAATGAAATTAATAAAAAAATTTCCAAAGATGGGCCCCATGACCCTGGGGAGAGGTCGGGACTTAGAAACTCCATGTCACAGATATTCAACCACTGCCACAAAAAGGCCAAGACACTGCACTTTTTCTTTCCAGCCAGTCTCTTCAGCAAGTGTTTCCACTAAATTCCTCGCCACTGATCGCTCTTCAGAGAAAACACCTGCTTAAATGAGGGGCTCAGGTGAGAAATGGTTGACCAGCCCTGCTCTGTAGTGAAACTTCAGTGTGTCTGCTGCTACAAACCAGGCAGCAATGCCAGAGGAGGAAACATGCATTCCTCTTCTACCCCCAATTCTCCCAAGGGTTGGGGGTGCCGGAGCCTATGCCAGCTCACTTGGGTGGGATACAAAGGTATGATACACCACAACTCCACTCTGTCACCCTCTACGTGTAAATGGCAGCGTAATTAAAACAGTATTAAGAAAATTACATGTGTCGTATCATTAACAGTTTTTTGCAAAGTTAGGTCCCAGAACCCAAGAGAAGGTCCAGGACTTAGACACGCTAGAGTGATGTTACTACTTGTAAATTATGACCTTTGAAAGAAACGTAAAATTAAATACTTGTTAGGGTGTGAATATAGATGATTAGACTTAAAATCAGTAGTCGAATTATCAACATGGTGCCTACATGACAACACACTGCATACGGATACAATGGGAATTCATGGTTGACCAGTTGGATGGGTGGGGTTGTAGGTCATGTTTATGATAATACATTGGCTAGCGTGGAACCTCAAAAAAAAGGAGGAACCAAAAGTAGCATCCCATTCAATGCAGTGGAAAAGCTGAAAAAGCCATGGCGAGGCTGAGACCCTGCAGGTTTTCTTTCCAACCAGTCTGCCACTAGCAGATTTTACTGATTAGTTCCTCCTCTCAGGTTGAAGGAGTGCTGATCAATTTAGTGACTGACTGAAAAAACCCCTGCAGGGTCTTGACCCTCCACGGTGCATGGTTTGACACCTGCGCACTAACCCCTGCTTTCACTGAGCGTGTTCGTGAATCCAGTGACAGAACCTGAGGGAGTAATCTTGAGGCCTGACAGTAGAAAATTCCCTTCCCGGGTAGCGGATGCTCTTCCACAACTTCTCCAGTCTTTTCTTCCAACCATAGACAGTAAAAATGTCGATAATGCCCAGAAAGTAACGCCGCTCAGGCCCGTCTATGACGTGAACTGCATTCTTACAGTTTGGCAGAAGCCGACGGTGATGCTCCTGGAAATCCTGCAGTTCAGAGTCGGCCCTGTGTTTGTTCATCTCCTCGAGGGGAATCCCGTCAGCGGCTGCCGCGGTCGGGTCTGGAGCGGCTTCTGCAGCAGCGTCTTTATTCAGTAACGGAGCGGTAGGTGGGTCTGGCTCTGTGGGACCATCATCCAAATCCAAAGACCTACAGTACAGCAGACAGAACAGAGAGAGAAACAAATCAGCAATCCATGACATGCCCTCACACCTAAACACTGGATTGTTTGAGCAGTGTGCGCACTCCGTGCTGGGCTGAACCATGCCACACTTCCCTGGCTCTTAGGCACAGTGTGTGTTGTAGATATTACATCGACCTCATCTAGTGCTGCGTCCATGTGCAGGTATCGCAGTTAACTGGACGTCACCACCATACATAATAGGGTATTGGTGGTAATCCAGTAGGGGTCTGTATGTGACCAGAAAGGAACCCAAATAAACCATAAAATCAGTGAAGTTGTATGGTTAGTTTACAACATATGCAGAGGCACATCTGCCCAGGTCTGCTTGGAGCTAGAGCAGTGCGAGTGCAGACGAATGGGACAATTGCTTCATTTTGCTCATTCTTGTTCAGTTTCATTATTACTTTCTTGATTATTTTACTCATTTTGCTTCTAATCTGGTTAATTTCCGCAATTATTTGTTGTTTTTTTCTTCATTTTGCATGCTTTGTTCATTTTCATGAAAAAATAAATGAAACATCTGGATCAACAGCAGGAAGAATAACACAAATCCTTTTGAATTTTTTTTTGTCTGCTTATTCACAGGCTCTAAAACTTACTTTGTGGTTCGTACAATGAGGTTTGCAAAGGAATGTTTCCCGTCCAGCTCGTCCTGGTGCAGAGGCTGATGGGCGATCAGGAGGCTGTAGTCCAGAACGTTCAGCCCCTGAAGGAAGGCAGCGTCCTTTTGCACTTGATTTATAAACCAAGACTTGTCCTGACCTACAACCAGAGCACAAACATTTCCATTTCAGTTCCAAACACACTTCTACAGCTCAGCGTCGTTAGACTCAGTCCTTTGCCTTAGTTTGTGTTTTTGTGTTCGTCAGTATTTCCGGTTTTATTTTGTTGTGTCTAATGTCTCCTCTCCTTTCAGCTTCACTTCCTGAATGCATTTCACTTTGTCTAATTGTCTGCTCCAAATCCTCCCGTATGAGCGGAGTGGAGTAGTACTCAAGTACAGTTACTCCTTTACATATACTTCAGTTGTTTTTTTTGTTTCAAGTGAATGTACTTTTACTCAGTTACATTTTGCTTCACCTCAATGAATAGAAGTAAAACAGGTTGATTTTTTTTTTTGAAATGGCAAAATAATCACATGAAAAAAATTAACTCAAGAATCAAGTAAATAATTAAAGAATTATTACAAATTAAAGAGTAAGCTAAGCAACTAAATTATTCAATATTTACAAAAAAAATTCACAAAAATGAGCCAAATCATCCATAAAATGAAAAAAATAGAAAATAGAAGTAACCAAGTAAATTAATGATATTATAAAGAAACTGATGAAAACATCCACAAAACAAACCACAAAATGAGCAAAAAAAAAAATCAGAATAATGAAGCAAGTGAACAAAAATGAACAAAGTGACAAAAACTGAACAAAAATCAAAATATGCAAAAAATGAATAAAAGTGAACAAAGTGAGCAACATCACACAAAATAAAACAAAATAAAGCAAGTTTTTAAAAAAACTGAACAATAATCAACAAACTCGTCAAAACGATCAAGACACAAATGAACAAAACATTTGCTTGAATTCAATATATTGCACTGTAATAAATTCCAAGTTAGGAAGTTCCTACTTGAGTAGTGTTTGAGATATTCTTTTACTTTTAATCAAGTACCTAAGTTACCTAAGCACTAATCCTCATTTCTCTCAGGGGCATTTTCAGCTGCTTGACTTTGTCCAATGCTAGCAGCATAAGGAAGCTGAAATACAAGATAATGTGCATTCTTTTCGTCGAGGCAGATAAGCGATTCCCCCTCTATGGGTCAATCTGATCTAATTGTCCAATTTGTGCATTTCTGACCCTCATGGACTGTCCAGAGCCTTGTAGAGCCATCAGCAACTCCGTGTTGGTAACTAGCCTTCGATTCATGTCAGAAATTGTCCCTTGCTGAGCCGCGATGGCTCTACCCGCCTGAGCAATTATCAGGAGCAGCTTCTGGAGGCTTTGAACGGCTGCCTAAGTCTTCTTAATCGAAGGATACACCAGGAAATCGCCCAAACCAATCAGCAGAAGTCCTGTTATCATAGTTCCGAATAAGTATAAGTCTTCAATTTCCTCAATGAACAGCAGTGTGAGGCACATTACCTTCCACTGGTCCCAGGGGTCCAGTGGAAGAAGAATCAGCATCGTTAAGGGCGAGGCAGTCAGACAGGAGGCCGGAGTTGGCCTCCCATTCCCTTCACGATTTACAGGGAAAGTTAAGAGAACCATCAGTTAGAGCCTCTGTGGAACCCACCTTAGACCTGGTCTGGGCCCAAGATCACAACACCTGGAATAGGGCTCTGCAACCTTTACAATCTAAAGCACCAGAAAATACTATAAGAGTCTCTTGTATGACATTTGACACATTTCAGCTGATAATATTGGCAAGAACCATATCAATAATGGTCAGCGCAAGACGTCTAATAGATAATAAAAGTCTATACATCATTTACTGCTCACTTATTTTGCTTTACATCATTATTTTTATAGATGTTTGGGTTAAACGCATAAAAGTAATTTAGATGCAGTTTTCAAACTCCAGAAAAAAAAAAGCCTTAAGGCTTGTCCATGGTGTTGGATTCAGAGATCAGACCAACAGATTATTTCTAAGATCAGAAGCTTTGAAAATAGTAGATTTAGTCAATTTTAAAACTCTTACAATAATATACAAGGCCACTCGCAACACATTACTGGGAAACACCCAGAAATTGTTCCGAGAGAGAGAAGGAAAGATGGATTAAGGAGATGATGTTTTGTCAAACCTTTGTGTTCGTATCACTCTAAAAAGCATGTGTGTTTCACAAAGTGGAGTGAAATTGTGGAATAAGTTGGACAATGAGATAAAATGTAGCACAACCTGCATCAGTTTAAAATCTTTACAAAGAGTTAATTTTGACGAAATATGCAAATGAAGAGATTATGTGAAGCATCGTGTATTAATGGCGTGTAGCTGCATTTATTCTATACTGATTTTGTGAAATGAACAAAAGCTGTGAGAGTTTAAAGTTGGTTTTATTGTAAGGTATTTTTGTGACATGGGACAGATACAAGTTTTCTTCCTTCTGTTCCTTTACATTCAAGACTTTTTCCTTTTTTTTATGTTTTTCTGATATCAACAGATGTGTTGTTTTATGTTGGATAAATGAAAGACTAAACTAACATGTTGACATCAGTTTGGTTATTATTGTGTTTTTGTCATTTTGCTAATTATTTTGTTCATTTTGCCGATTTCTTTTTCCACGTTTGTTCATTTTCTTAATTGTTTTGTTTGTTTTTGTTGAATTCAGTAATTATGTTTGATCATTTTTGCCCGTTTTTCAGATTACTTTTGTTGTCTTATTTATACTAGATTACTGTTTGTTCATTTTGCCTATTATTTTGCTCATTGTTTTGTTCATTTAATTAGTTTTCATTCATTTTTATTCTGTTTTACTATTGGAGTTATTTTTGTGAATTTTCATTTTCTTGATCATTTTGCTCAGGTTTGTCTTAACCTTGTAAGATATTTTTTTCATAATTTTGTTCATGTTCACCAATACGTCTGATTCTGGGAAATAGCTGCTGCTTGTATTGTTATGGCCTTTGATGCATATGGACTATATATTTTACATTATATTTGTGTAGGACTGTGTTGTGTTTGTCTTGGCCAGGGCACTCTTGAAAAACATTTTTAATCTCAATGAGGTTTTCTCCAGGTTAAATAAAAGGTTTAATAGAAATAAATTTAAAAAAAAACTATTTTTTCCACCTCAGATCATCCATTTTATTGTTTAGTCTTGTTCCTTTTCTTGAAATTTTTTTTGTTCATTTGATAATTTGCATCAGTTTTGTTTTAATTTTTATTCATCATGTGGTTCATTTTGTGCAGTTTTTTTTTCCAGAATCAAAAACCAACTCCAGCCTTTGGAGGACGGGGCAGTTACATAAGTGACATGACACTAGGGTTCATCCAGACATCGACACTTTGCCACACGATTGGATATGAGGGGGTTAAATTGTTACCACAGACTCCGACTGTACCTAATGCGATGAACTGCCCTTCAAAGTTGTTGTCCTTCAGCACTTTAATGATTTGTTTTCCTCCAGTGTCAGGGTTCGTCCATCTGCCGACCTCACAGCCTTTAACGTCATATCTGTACACATAAATCAAAAAACTCAATTTTTTTCTTTGGCCCTTAGTTTGGGAATTTTAGGAATATGGACTTTTCACTGCTCTGAGTTACTAACAGCTCCACCAAATACAGATTTTCTTCCTTTCCTATTTTCCTCCTGTTTACATGTTCCATGGTTTTATTTCAGTGACAGATATGACACACAATATGTTACCAAAAACATAAAAATAGATAAACTGAAAGCAGAGGTATACCAAGTTTGATCACATTATAAACTGAATCATAGTCAATATAATTTCAATTTTTGACAAGAATATACAAAGAACAACTCTTTAATGTCAAAGTAAAATTGATTTCTACAAAGTAATGTTACATGATATGAAATATCTAATATCACTACTCACTTAACTCCCTGACTTACTTACACTTTGGTGCCAATGCTGCTGTAGCTTTACTGAAATGGAGAAATAAACAGAGTGATAACTTAATGCACCTGATATTGATCCTCTCGTCTGGGTAAAACACACTCTGCATCACGATGAAATACTTCTGTAGAGCAGACAGACACAGTGTTACACGACACCAAGCAGTGGATAGAATGATGTACAGACTTTTATGCTGATAATGTACCTTTATATCATTAGGAACAATAATCCTGTGGACACCTGGAAAGTTGACAGACACAT
The DNA here is from genome assembly GCA_029823295.1 of Pseudamia nigra. NCBI lineage: Eukaryota > Metazoa > Chordata > Actinopteri > Kurtiformes > Apogonidae > Pseudamia > Pseudamia nigra. Next base: position 7,331 of record JAQQAE010007606.1, on the reverse strand, counting down.
GCAAATTAATTAAACCATGAATGTAATTGAGGAAGTCTGCAGGTTCATTCATTTGGTCCAAAATGAAAATCAAATTAAGTTAAAACCTACTTTTAACCATGATTTGATATTAAGTACAGTGGAACCTCGGGTTACGAGTGCATCTACACATAAATTTATTGGGTTACAAGGAAGACATCGGGTAAAATTTTGTCCCATCTCGCGAGAAAAAAAAAATGGAGTTTCGAGTAAAATATTTCCCAAGGGGAGCGTGCGCTACTCACCCACAGCCTGGAAATGTAGACGTGAAACGGTCGGTTCCAGCGTTTTACATTTACGCGAGAGTTTAGTAGAGTTTTTCCTTACCTTTTGTCTCCGTCTTCCATAGCTCCCTGGATCCTGGCTTCAGCCTCTGTCTTCTGCCTGTGGTCTTGACCTGCGTTACCTCCAGTTCGTACCTCTCCCTGTGGCTGTTCCGATCAGCCTCCATCTCCGCCTGCTCCGTTTGCGCCGTTCCATAGCTCCATACAACTTCTGCATCTCATTTCTAACAGAAACTCATCTGTCCCAGGCTGTACAGTGGCTGTGGCTAAGAAACGCACATGCATCTCTGTGCACATTACGTAATGGCATCACACACCATTGTCACACCCACTTAAAGCAACAGGCTTGCCCTGTGACAGGAGTTTTCTTGGGTCTTGGAACGGATTAATTGGTTTTAGATGTATTCCGTTGGGAAAACTGGTCCCGTCTCACGAGTTTTTTGTGTCACAGGCATGATGCCAAAACGGATTAAATTCGTGACCCAGGGTTCCACTGTACTCACTAGCCACATTATTAGGTACACCTGTTCAATTGCACGTTAACACAAATAGCCAATTACCCAATCACATAGTAGCAACTCAGTACATTTAGGCATGTAGACATGGTACAGATGACCTGCTGAAGTTCAAAACAAGCATCAGACTGGGGAAGTAAGGCGATTTGAATTTGAATGTGGCATGGCTGTCAGTGCCACTGGAAAATATCCAGGGTGTGGCACTTGTCTGGGTGAAAATGATTTGTTGATGCCAGAGCTCAGAGGACAACGGTCAGACTGGTTCAAGATGACAGAAAGAGAACAGTAACTTAAATGACCACTGGTTACAACCAAGGTATGCAGAATGCCATGTGTGAATGCACAGCATGTCAAGCTTCGAAGCAGATGGGCTATGGCAGAAAACAGAACCGAAAACTGAGGCTACAGCTCACACAAGGTAGAATAGAAGATTGGAAGCACATTGCCTGGTCTGATGGGTCTGGATTTCTGCTGCCACATTCAGATGGGGTGTCAGAATTTGGTGTAAACAACATGACAGAATGGATCCATTCTGTCCTGTATCAACTGTTCAGGCTGGTGCTCGGGGTGTAATAGTGAGGGAGATATATTCTTGGCATGCTTTGGCCCCCGTAGTACCAACTGAGTATGGTTTAAACACCACACCACCGCTGGCCTGAGTGTCGTTGCGGACCATGTTCAATTCAGTTCAAATTCAATTCAGTTGTATTTGTATAGCGGCAAAGAGCAAACCCAACAGAACCCCTCCAGATAGCAAGCCAAAAGTGACAGGTAGCAGGGATGGGCAGAAACAGCGGCTACTAATGGGTAGGAGGACCACAGACTGTACATTACCGGACAAAGTGACCATGACATCACCTATTAGTTTCTGAAGGGCAGTTTTGAGGCCAACTGAGTTGGCATCTTGGAGCCAAAAACAGGATGTGACCATATTTCGATGAACAGCAGCGGGGCTTATGAAACGTTCATGCCAGGGGACTCATGGGAAGCTAATATTAGCCACTAGCTTATTGATGTGGTAAAATTTCCCCATGCACTATCAAACAGAGTCATATTACGGCGTTATTGGTGTAAACATTTACCCACAGCTACAGTCGAGTGTGTCTCATGTATAACTATACTCATATTAACCAAATAGAGGATACGAAGGTCCGAATCGTTTGGACTTAATGAGCATTATTAAGTTATTATAAGAGCTATTAAGATGTCATGGAGCAAAAAGTTAAAGAGGGACCACCATGTTACTTATTAGAGGATCCAAATAAAACCTTTGAGACCATAATGGCCCATGAAAAAAAATTTATTCGCTTAGTATTTTCAGACAGAAGTCCAATGTATCTCTACAGGGAAAAAGCTTCTTGGAGCCGGACGATCGATTCCCCAGTGGCCAAGCGGTGGGATTACAAAGTTACTTCTGCATTGGCCTCAGTGAACAGCCCCGGTCATTGCCCCTCGAGACGGACATATGCCTTCATCGTTTGAGGTTAGTGGACAGAGGAGAGACAAAAGAAAAATCACTAGACCAGTCCACAATCAGCAAACCGAACGGCAAGGACATCTAGAGACCTAGAACGGAGAGGGAGGAAGCACAGAACTACAGGGAAGACAAGTTAGTTCCACAATATAGATGATATGGGAGTGAATGCAAATATAAGGGGGGAGGGTCTAGGGAGGGACAGCGAAAGACCGACAACTAGGGAGAGAGGGTGGGAGATGGAGAGAGAAAAGGGTGATGGAGAGAGACCACAGTGTAACATCTTCTGACGATGCACCATGTCATAATGTTCAAATCATGTCACACTGGTTTGTTGAACATGACACTGACTTCACTGGACTCCCACCTCCTTAAAATCATCACACGGTGAGCCTCAGAACTTGGAGATCAAAACTGTGAAAGGCTTAAACTCTCAGTTGATTATGGTCCAGCGTCTGATTTCTGACACGGTGATCAGTAAATAACATAAAAATCCACATTGAGGGGTCTTACCCAGAAACCTGACGATCAGTGAGTGGGGGTGTTTGTTCAGGTGGTCCATGTACGCTGGTAGATTGGATAAAAGAAACTGCACCTCACGCCTGCTCTGGGTTTTCAGGAAGAACCTCTTATCATTCCTAAAGAGAATAAACAAACCTCTGAATCATTGGTGTAAACTTCAGGATTCGTTAACCTCAGTATTAGGAAATTGCGCATTTTTCCCCATTGAAACAGTCTGAATGTTGTTTTTGCCCTTAGTTTGGGAATTTTAGGAATATGGACATTTGGGGTCTCTATAAGCCCTGTTTTACATAAATAATGACAGTTTGCTCAATATTGGGTTCATTTTTAGTTAATTTGCTTGATTATTTTGCTTAGATCAATTTGATGTTCTCATAGCATTAAATTAATTTGATTTGTTGTTGATTTGTGTTCATTTTCTTAACTATATTTTTCATTTCACTTGATTACTTTGTTTTCTTCATTTTTAAATTGTATAACTTTTTGGTTATTTTGTATAATATTTGTTACTTCATGTTGATATCCTTAGTTTTTTTGTTCACGTTCTCAATTATTTTATCATTTTGTTCATTCACTTTGACATGGATCATAATAATTATCTGTAAATGTTTATCACTGGCGATCTCGCCAAGCCCTAAAGACAACCTGTATACATCTAAAAAAACTGTAATACTAATAGTTTTTGAATATGGTTGGAACCGAAAGTTTAAAAGTCTCTGAAATATGCTCACGTGACAAAGAAGTCAGCTTTGCTCTTGGAGTTGCTCACAAACTGGAGGTAGCATCCGTCCGAGCAGAGGGAGGTCATGTATTCGTCCTCTGTGATGTCCAGTGAATGTCTCAGTTTGGAAAACACCGGCGCTGCAAACGTCTGCATCTGAAAACCCTGAAGACGACCGTCAAACACAGACAAAATACACAGCATGTCAGTCATCATCCACCGGGAGACTGTGGGCCACATCCAGCTGCCGAAGCCGCCCATCAGGCCAGGAAATATTAATAAATTAGGTTAATCGGGAAAAAAAATCATATGGTCTGGTATGCGGGATAGAGAGCAGTGAAGTGGAGGTGTGGTCGTTACCGTCCATGCTGTAACCCAAAAACAAATGAAGGTGGGGTCAACGAACTTTGTGTAGGCTACTGGGTGACCTTAGAACTAGGACCTACAATTCTACAGCCCAAAAGGTCAACAGGGTCAGGGTCACAGTGTCATAAAAATTCAAAATCACTTTTGGCATATATTGTCTTTATTATCGGAGCTAGAGATTATCAGGTTTCGAATCAGCATGGATCTGCATCTGAACCCACGTTTAGGGACAATTTTTAGACAATGTAGGTCATTTTCTCGACTTTCTTGCCAATTTATCTTTGTCTTTGTTATCGTGTCCAGTTTTGATCCATCCATCAATACGTCCGTCCATTTCTAGGCAACTTTTTTTTGTTCATTTTCATGATTATTGTGTCCATTTTTACCCATCAATTTACACCTCGGTCGTTTTTGTCAGGTTCTTTGAATATTTTGAATATCTCTTCCTGTGAATTAAGATAATTTGTGGTCTAATTTTGTTTTGTTTTTTCTTTTTTTTTTAATTATTTTGCTACTTTTTTTTTTTCATTTGGCAAAATTTAAACTTTATGACTCCCAACGTTCAAAGAGTAAAATAATGTACACATGTAGAGTGATTTGTGTTGTTTCGTTCATTATTTTGTTTATTTTCTGGAGTCATTTTCTTCAGTGTTTTGGTGAAATTGTGGATCACCTTCTTTATTACTTTTTCTTTACTTTCTTCATTTTTTGTGTCTTTTGCTTATTCAACTGACTTAGTACTTCTTTTTAGTTCTTATACATGTTAATATCTTTAATGTATATTTACATTTCTACTTTGTTTTTGTGGAATATTTTATTCATTGTTTGGTCTATTTTTGGATCATTTTGGCCATTTTTGTTCATTTTGTTCACTATTCTCTTCATTTTTGTTCATGTTCATTATTTTGCTGATTTTTTGGTGTGTTTGTGAATTATCTTGGTATTTTTTTGTTTCTTGATCAGTTTGTTCATTCTTTGAAACTTTTTGTGTATTTTTGTTAGAGTTTTCTGTTACTTTTTGTCAATTTTGTTGATTTATTGCTTAACTTCTTTATTTTGATTTCACATTGTCCATTTTTGTTTATTGAGAATTTAGAACATAATTTCAATCATCATTTCTATACACCTTTTTATCCCCCAAATAAGTGAGTAAAATACACAAAAAAGTTTCATTAATTTGCAGTAAAAAGAATCAGATATGATGGGTTAAATATGGGCTTAAACATGGTAAAACTGATCTCAAAAAGGTTTTATAATTAAATATAAGCATTTGATACTACTCGACACCCTGTAAGCTGCTTTAAAAGACAATAAAACCACTGAAAATTGAAAATTATTCTCTTGCCTCATGGGTTTGAGTCTCCTCGGCCTTGAAATGTTCAGCACGGAGTTCACCTGGTGCCGAGTCCAGGCTGCTCTGGATGGAAGCCTGCATCCCTTCTTTTATCATGGACGTCAGGTGGTAGAACTCGTGCTCCTGGTCGATCTCGAACACTCCCAGCATTCTCCACCGCTGCCTCAGATGCCACCAGCGCCTTTGCCTGGCTGCCCTGGAAGCGCCTGCAGCTTTCCTTGGGGACATCTGAAACAACAACAACAACTAAAACAGAAAGGGTTGATATTTAAAAAAGTTAATCCAATGTGCATTCACAGACTAAAACTCTTTCCAGCTACTAATATCCATAGCTATGAATCCTCCTTTCAGTGAGTTTGTTCGTTTGATTCCTAAAAATGTTCATTACAGCTGCAGCCAGCCACCAATTATTTAACATTTTTGCAGTTTTCATTTGGTTTACTCCATTTATCTGTATGAGCTGCACACATATTACCATGGGGGATTAGTTTCATGTGAATCTCTAGTGTCTTTGTGGTTTGAGTTACCTGGTATTTCTGGTGGGAGGGCCCTTCCTGATCCAGCAAAAGGTGTGGCTGAGGGCTGAGGATTGCTAAATGCTGAAGCCAGATCATTAGACCAAACCACTGGCCACATGTAACAGGGGGATTTGGGTTTGTTTGGTTTTGCTTTGAATGAGCTCTATGAGACGTGTTGTGTGCAATGGCATCTGTTGAGGTTAAAGTCAGCAGGTACGTGTCACAAAACAGCAGCGGGAACTGAAGATAAACACCGTAAGTACACGCTTACTTTTGATTTTTGATATTTTGGGTATCAATATGCCATAACAACAACATGTGAAGTATGTATGGAATAAGAGTAAGGCAATAAATAAGTTGCTTTTTTCATCATCTTACATTTATCAGAAAGTCACTTTAATGTGTCTACATTCATTTGGCCTGTTCATTATTATTATTATTATTATGAATTAACAATTATTATTAAGGATGAAGCATTATAAATGAAAGCAATATAGATGGATAAAACATGTACATCCTTGTTGAAGTGTATCTGTTCAGATTGAGTGATTGTGTAGATTATCCTGATGCATCTTCATCTACAGTCTAGCATTAGTACCTGCCACTGAATATCCCTGACCTTTGATTCCTCAGGTGGCACAACATTAAAAACTGACTTCCCTCTGTAAAGGATATGACCATATGGGCACAGGAATAACTCAGAAAATCACTGTCAACTAACAGTTAAAACTCAACCATGCAAAGTGAAAGCCATATATCAACAACATCCTGAGATGCTTCCGGCTTCTCTGGACCTGAGCTCATCTGAGATGGACTGACACAAAGTGGAAAAGAGCTGTGGTTTGTAGAGTCCACATTTCAAATTTTTTTTGTAATCATAGAGGACTATCCAGATTGTTATCAGTGCAAATTTCAAAAGCCAGCATCTGTGATGGTATGGGGATGTGTTAGTGCCCCCTCTGGGTCACTTGCACATCTGTGAAGGCACCATTAATGCTAAAAGGGACAAACAGGTTTTGGAGCCACATATGCTGCATCCAAGCAACATTTTTTTCAGGGATGTTGCTGCTTGTTTCAGCAAGACAATGTCAAGACACATTGCACACATTTTAACAGCAGTGTGACTTCATAGTAAAATGTGGGGGTAGTAGGCTGGCCTGCCTACAGTCCACACCTGTCTCCCGCTGAAGATGTGTGCTGTATTACAAAGCACAAAATACGACAATGGAGACCCTACACTGTGGAACAATCAAGCAACAAAGGTCTAGAATTCCACTTCAACAATTAGTGTCCTCAGTTCCTAAACGCTTATGAAGTGTTGTTAAAAGGAAAGATGGTGGCACACAGAGGTAAACATGACCCTGTCCCAGCTCTTCTGGAATGTGTTGCAAGCATCAAAATCAAAATGAGTGAATATTTGTCCAAAATTAATAAAGTTTATCAGTTTGAACTGAAAAACTTTACTAAAACTGATAAACTGTCTTGTCTATCTATCTATCTATCTATCTATCTATCTATCTATCTATCTATCTATCTATCTATCTATCTATCTATCTATC
>JAQQAE010007605.1:0-15755 GCA_029823295.1 Pseudamia nigra | reverse complement strand
GACAAACAGCAGAGGAAGCCGTTGTGGTTGACATAGCAACACCAACTGATGGCAACATCAGGAAAAAGGAACATGAGGAACTAGAGAAATACCAGGGGCTCAGAGAAGAGCTGGAGAAGGTCTGGGGTGTGAAGGCATCAGTGGTGCCCGTGGTGATTGGACACTCGGGGCAGTAAAACCTAAACTGGAGGAAAAACATCCCACATCTCAGTCCACAAAAGTGCAGCAAAGATACTGAACAGAACCTCAAGCTCCCAGGCCTCTGGTACAAGAACCTGAGTTTGGAAGGATGAGACCACCCGCCGAGGGTGAGAATTTTTATTAAAAATTCCATTCTATATGTGTGTGTGCGTGTGTATGTAATTTTCTCTTCAAAGTCTGATCCCGTAGCATAAGTCAATTCAGTTGTATTTGTATAGTGGCAATCATAATCTAAGATTATCTCTAAACGCTTCACAACTCAAAGATGAAGCCTCAAAACACTATTAGCTTCCTTTAACAGGAGTGAAAAAACCAGGGCTGTGAGTCGGCAGCCATCTGCCTTTATCGGTTGGGGGACGTGGACAGAGGAGAGACAAAAGAAGACAAGAGACGGCAACAATCTGTCTGTTATATCAGAAAAAATCTCGCTGTGTGACAGCTGAGACGGACTTCCCCTCAATCCCCAAATAATCCTGGCATTTTACAACTGATGAAGATTCTTGACAGAAGAACAATAGGCCATTAATCATCAAACATGAAAACTAAACCAGAAATATCAGATAAAATCAGGTTTGTGTTAGGTTTTCCTACAGTGTTAATAGTTTATGGTGAATAAGGCGGGCCACACATGGAGAAACGCAACTCACCTGGTCTCAATCCAACTGGAAATCTGCTTGATGTGCGGTGGTTCCCCACCCAGATTTTTCAGTCTTAATGGCGTCCCGACAGAAATCGTGTTTTAGTCTCGGCGATGTGCGACCATCACGACTCGACTTAGCGACTTTTATTATTGTTGGACATGTGTGTCACAATGCAATCAATGTATACTGTCAATAGATGGCGCCAGTTACCAGGCGTGAGACGTGGTGTTAATCTACAGCTGTGTGCGAGGTACGTTCAATTATGTACCAGACGACCGGGGGGATCAGTCGCGTTTCTCTATGTGTGGCCAGCCTAAGAACATAAAACCGTCACTCTTTTATTCAGCCATTTTGAGATTCTATACAGTGACTCAAAGTAGTCAGTTCTTCCACACTCATAGAACAGAACAGAAATCAAAAACTGCTGAATCAATAAAAACTAAAACTCATCAACATTTCAGCACTGCTAGAACTCTATACACACATCATGCAGTCACAGTTTTAGTGCAGTTTCATTGGTATCTCCTTACCAGAGCTGCTCTTCACCCCGTTGCTTAGCCCTTTTCCAGGATTGTAGCTGGAGCGGGAGAGGTCGTCTTCTTTGGAGCCCTGTCCGTCTGAGAGACGAGACATTCGTGAGCTTTTGTCTGCGTCCTTTTTCTTCTGTGAAGCACTGCGAGGAGACGGCGTCTGTTTGACTGGCATCGGAGACCTCTTACGCCTGGCAGGGGAGGCTGATTTGGTTTTCCCCGAGCTCTTCTTCAGACCTTTAGTTTTTGTCTCCTTCTTGATAGAACCGTTATCCAGAGATTCTGGATCCACCATGCACACATCTGGGTGAGGGGGGTGAGGATGCGGATCCATAAGGGGAGCAGGAGGAGGGTCATGGCTTCTTCTGGAACTAGAGTGACCTGAAGATATTTTATCCACTGGCATGTACTCAGCATCCTCATCAGAGTCCATGTTGCCCTCGCCAGTGACTGATGGGTACTCCTCTGTGCCCGGAGGCATATCGGAGTCAGATTGCGAGGCTAAAGACTCACTGACGGAGGTAGGAGGGGTGTCCTCGGTAGCGAGTCCAAACCCTGCAGACAGACCTCCAGGCTGGTTCAGAGAGCTGCTATGAGACTGCCGAGGCTGTTTGTGCGCTCGTCTTTTCACGGACAGTTCGTGTTCATCCCCCTCTTGTGATTGGTCACTCCTATGTCCCTGCTCCTCATCCTCTTCATCGCTGGACAGCTGTCGCATGCAGGGGTTAATGAAGGATGGTGACAGGTCATCTTTGCGATGCCTGTGCTCAGAAGAGGAGTATCCAGGAGAGGAGCGACTGGTATAAGAGGAGGCAGCTCCCATAGGAATGTCTTCAGCCAGATCCTGGTCATCACTGTCCTCGTCATCCCTCACCCCCCCTTCAGCATAAAATGGCGAGCGGAACGGCTGGTCTGTGGACGAGAGTGAAAGTGGCCGTGCAGGATGCTCTGGCTCCATCTCACACTCCTCTTCAAACTCATCATCATGTCGATAATGAGGGGGTGAGTCGCCAGGAACCATACCAATTTGAGGTTTCGGCAGCTCCCACTCATAGCTGCTCCTGTAAGAAGCTCCTTCCTCTTTGGACTCGGCTTTGGCTTGTGTTGGTATTGCACCTGTTGTGGCAGAAGCTACGGCTGCAGTCGTCCCGGCAGCTGCTCCAGCAGGCAGTGGTGTGCTCGTAGTGACTTCCGTTGGTCCGTTGGCAGTGTCGGGCTCACTTGGTTGCAATGGTGACACATATGAGCGAAGAACATCTGGGAGGGGCTTGTCAGGAGGAGGAGTAGAGAATAACGGGCTACCAGTTGGACCACTACTGGACGGGGATTTGCGAGTCATCTCACGCATGTAGGCCTCCTCATCTTCCTCTTCACTGCTGTCAGTCTCCTCAAAGTAATGTTTGCCTTCTGCCTCTGGACGTGGTGATGAAGTAATTCCAAAGAGGGCAGCACTGGCTGCCTCTTTGTCTTTGGAAAGCTCGGTTTGGTGAGTGTAGAGTCCAAACCCACCGGCCGAGTCAAGTTTGGACCCTTCAGACCAATCTGGTTTATAGAAGCAGTCTGCCTGAGGACCTGCCTGAGGACCCTTGTCTGCAGCTCCACCTAACACAGTTGGATGCTCCTTTTTGTCTTCAGATAAAGCAGTAGCTGTAAGTGGAGGGAAAGTTTTGGCCTCCTCGAACGGGCTCAGAGGGGAGAATCGGGCTAAACTGGAGCTGGATTCAGCTGTGGTCGTAGCAGTGATTTGTTTCTCTGACACTTCCATGTAGTCGTCTTTGACACCACCAGAGCTAGAGAAGGGAGAGTCCGTGACCGAGGAATGTTCATCCTTGAAGGAGTACTCGAACAGAGGCTCGGCAGAGGCTGGTGTCTCCAGCTCCTCTCCAAACTGACGGCTGGTGGAGAGCGACCCGGAGGTGGAGGAGGAGTAACTGTAAGCTGAGGAGGAGGAATAAGCTGGCGCGACGGTGGTGGAGTACTGGAAGCTTGAGTCCAGGGAGCCCTTACTCAGAAGATCTGGAGTCTTTTGTTTCTCAAACTCGGGATCAGACTTGTCACCCTGGTAGTAAGTTTCTTGTGTGGATTTAATTGTGAAAGACTCCTCTTTTGATTTCACAGCAGAATCTTTTTGTTCATCAGTAGTGGATAAAAATGACTCTTTGTGTTTTCCTCCCTGTGAATATTCAAACCCAGATGAAAGGCCAGAAAATCCCGACGCAGCGGGTTTTGCACTAAAGTCTGTTTCAGTTTTGTCTTCAGTTTTTGTGATTGCACTTGCACTGCTTTCTGTTTCGGTCACATTTGGCTTGCCCTGGCTGTTGTATCCATATCCCGCCATGGAAACCATAAACTCAGGCCGATTTGAGCCAAACATCTCAGTTATCGGACTTTGAGCTTCCTTCTCTGATTTCTCCCTCGCTCCTTTCTCCATGTCTGAATCGACAGCACCTTCGTCCTCCTCCTCTTCTTCTTCATCTTCTTCCTCATCATCATCATCATCATCATCATCATCATCATCATCATCATCAACAACAACTTCATCATCGTCGTAGTCCTCTTCATCCCTGGCTGTCAGTTTCCGCATATCAACCTCCAGACAAGCTCCTTTCTCAATGTATGTGACAGGCTTCTGGCTTTCAGTTTGGAGTTTTAAAAGATCTTTTTCTGATGACAACGTGGTTGATGAGGCTTCAGGTCTATCAGCGACTGAAGGGAAACGACTTCCTCCAAGAAAATCTAAAATCTCCTTATCTTTAACATCTTTCTCAAAAGGAGTTGGAGCCGGAGCAGCAGCAGTCTTGGAGTCGAGCCACGATGAGCTGGAGTAGTCTTTTTCATACGAATGCTTCTCTGGCAGCTTTTCTGTGGATGTTACCGATGGAACTGGGTCATATTTCTGCAAATCTGCTTCACCTTTTCCAACATCCTTCTCAGCCTTATCTACAGATTCCTGCCGATACGAGTCGTACGACTCTACCGAGCTTGTTTTGCTGTCGTAAAAATCACTATAAGAAAATGTTTTGCCATGAACATAAGGCGTATCTTGCCTAATGTATCGCTCTCTTTCTTTGCTCTCCTTCTCTGGGAAATTGGACAGATTGAACTGAACATTCTTCTCAGACTCTTTAGAAACAACATCTGTCTTCTCCTCAGTTTCAAAGCCAACTTTGCTCTCCTTTAACCCTTTGACATCTGGAAATTTGTCTTCTTTTTCATCTTCATCTGAATACATAATCTGTGGTTTCGGTTTCTCGTCTTGTGTCTTGTCAGAGCTTTTCACAGTTTCTGTCTTTTTCGTCTCGCCGCTGAAGTCATCGTCTAAAAAGCAGCCTTCTTTGGCCTCCATGAGCTTAGCTTTCACAGTCGGCTGCAGATCCTTCTTGCAGTAATAGTCGTCCTCATCATCATCTTCTTCTGACTCTTCAGATGCTTCAAAGGCTGTGGGGTCACCAGGTGCCCCAATAAATGACGTGTTGTCAGATATTGTGACGGACTTTTCGGCTTTGACGTTGGTTGCAGCATCGTCTTTTTCCTCAGTCTGACCCGGCTTCTCTTCGGTTGGAGAATAGCTGCCGAAGGTGGGCGCAAACTGAGTGGGTGAGGCCAGTTTCACGGTGCTGTCATCTGGACTCAGGCATCCTTCTTCACTGCCCTGCCTGGAGCGGGATTCGAAGACCGGAGAGGAGGACAGAGGAGGTAATATGGGTTTCATTTCAAAACCAGGAGAGGAGGGCATAGGAGGCGACGGTTCCATTTCAAAGGCAGAAGAGGACAGAGTAGGTGATGTGGGTTTCATTTGAAAGCCAGGGAGGGAGGGCAGAGGGGACGATGTGGACTTCATTTCAGGTCCTGGTTTGAAGCTGTCAGAGCTGAATGGGGCCTGGTTTTCCTTTGCAGTCTGCAGTGGAGAGACTGAAGGAGGGAAAACAGACCCTGATGGGGATTTCTCCTTCTGATGCATCATCGAGGCTGCATATTCATAGCCCTCTTGAAGTTTCCCCAAAGGAATGTCGACATTTGGTGTTTCGTCCTCATCTTCCTCCTCTTCGTCTTCCTCCTGAGTAGACTTGGTCTTTGCATCAGCTTCGATCTCAGGAATGTTGGGCTGAAACTCATCAGAGGAAGGGGATTTGAAACATTTGTCATCCTCCAGAGAAGATGTGGGTGAGATAGTCCCAGCAGAGTGGAGGTAGTCCTTCCCAAGAGCCACCTCTGCCTTTGTTGGGAAGTTGCTGACGGCATCCAGGAGCAAAGAATTCCTGCCGGCGTCCTCAGTTTGAGGTGCTGTCACAGAGGTAATAGACTGGTCCTCAGCAACAGACGTGGCAAACGAGGACAGTTTATCGTATTCAGTGATGGAGGTTGCTGAGGAGATGTGCTCCTCCTCTGCAAGTGGAGCAGCGATGATGGGTGGGTAAGGAGCCAGCTCAGGTTCTGGAGCTGCAGCAAAGCTTTTAGGTTTGACATCTGGGACCTCAGGTGCTGCAGAGCTCTTCATCTCTTTTATTCCATGCATGGAGTCAAAAGTTCCCGGGGCATCAGGGATGGAGACGTCATAGCAGCCCACATCATACCTACGACACAAAAACACAAAATATGATCGCGCCTCTGCACACACCATTACACCGGGTAACTGGTGAGCTGAGAAATTCAACTCCAGCTTATGTACAATAACATTTGTACCAACACCAAATATTAACATCCAGGTACCTAAAAAAACTTGTTAATTTTCATTTATTTGATCTTACTATGGCTTCGGTCGTCTCCAGCTCAGGTCGACGCACCGACGATTTATAACACAAGAGAAAATTAGGCCAATATTTTCAATTTTTGCTGGTTTTAACTTTCCTGCAGTCCATATCATGGTAAAAGGCAACAAATACATGTAAACTAATTCCATGTAGCAAAATGTTTTCTTTTAATTTTTTTCATTATTCATCAATATTACAACTGTAGTACACAACTCACGATCACGTGATTTAAAGAAACAGTCACATTGATCAATATTTAAATGCTGAGATTAACTGTTTCGGTTTTAAAATGACTTTTCCAACTCAAACAAGCTCGAACAAAAGTAAATGAACCTTTTTCTCTTCAGTGCTAATGAAGAAATCACCACGTATCTTATTTGAAAGAACAAAAATCACCAAAAAATACCTGAATTATTGACATGAACAAAATCATCATAAAAATAGACTGCTATTATGAAATTATGAAAATAAAGAAGAAATTAACCAAAATAAACACAGTAAATCCCTCATTTCACGTGGGTGTTACGTTCCGGGACCACCCGCAAAAGTAGAAGCACCATATTAATTTTATTATTTTACGTGTATTTTTACCTTTATAAACCCTCCCTGCACTATTAACAACCCACCCTTTACTTTATTAATAACAGCGCGTAAAGCTATGAACGTGACCGGTGAGTTTACTGTGAATAGCCCATACGTACTGTACAAAAATAATACCTATCGTAATAACACATTATATTTATAATAATCATGACAATGCAGTAACTTTATGAGACTAACGTGGGAGCAGAGCGGCGTCAGGAATGATGTTTACATACTGCACAGCCAATAAAGCAAAAGTTTCACAAAAAACACAAGCACAACGCGAAAGGCGCAAACGTACCAGCTGGATGAGCGAGGCTTTATCAATAAAATAATGAAAATACTGGAAATTTTAATATTTCCGCGTGTCGTGGATTCCCGCAATATACCCAGAAAATCTGCGATGTAAAATACGCACGCCCGCCATAAAAACCTGCGATGTGCTGAATCTGCGGAAGGTGAACCGCGATATAGCGAGTTTTTGAGCTAATTTTTGTTGATTTGTTTAGACTTTATTTAAACACTGAGCGCATTCATTAGTTTTAATTTTTATACATTTCAATCAGTTTTAAAAACTACAATTATCTGTGTCATATCTGTGTCTTATTGGAAACGGTTACTAGCCTTGAAATGAAGCGTCTGATGCGTTAGTATGATTATTGTACCTGAGCTGCGGGATTCGGTCTTCCGTGTCCTCGTGGATCTCCTCATCCGAGATGGTCTGCTCCGTCTCCGAGTACCCGGGGATGGTCTCGTCCTGGATGTAGGAGAACTGCTCTGAGGCTGAGGCGGCGGCGGTGATGACGGTAGTGGTGGCGGCGGCGGCGGCAGACGTGGCGGCGGCGTAAACCGGAGGTCTCTGCTCTGCCAGTTTCATGTCCCACTCCTTTGCGGATTTTTCTTTTTTTGCCTCCTCTGCTTTGTGTTTTAGAACCTCGTCGTCTTCGGTTCCTTCCACCTCTGCTTTCTCGATGACGTCGCCCTCCTCCTCTGAACTGTCACTCTTCTTTGTTCGCTCTTTCACAGGGTATTTGTCGTGTTTCTCCATCTTTTCCTCTTCATACTTTTTGTCGAACCCGGTGCTCGGCTCCTTTATCACCGGTACGGGGGCTCCTGGGGGTTTTTCTGGGGATTTAGGCGAGGCGGGCTTCACCTCAGTGGACGGAGCTGTGACCTTCTCCTCAAACTTTTTGACATCTTTGTACTCGTCGTTCTGGACCGGCTCACTCTTCAGTTTGGACTCCTCTTTTTTCAGAGCCTCAAAGTCCTCGGTGAGGTCTTCTGGGGTGGAAACGATGGAGCGATCCTCCAAAGTGGTGGCGGGCACCTCCTCTGGAATGTTTTTTGGTTTTACTTTTTTCGCCTGCGCCTCCTCTTTCGCTGCTTTGTTCTTGTCAGCCTTGGGCTTGGCCTGAGACTTGGCCTTGTGCAGAGTCTTTCTCACTTCTGGCGTCAGAGGTTTCAGGTCAGGTTTAGTGATCTTTCTGAGCTCAGGTTTACTCGGGTCCTTCTTCTTTTCTTCCTTTGCTTTGCTTTCTTTCTTCTCCTCTTTTCGTACATTTTCGTCCTTCTTCACCTTCTCTTTCTTCACCTCTTTCTTCTCTTTGTCTTTCTTTTCCTCCATCTTGGATGTTTTTTCCTGCTTGGCAGATTTTTCTTTGGACACCTTCTTCTTCTCTGCTGCCGGAGCCACCTCGCTGTTCTTCTTCTGTTTGTTGGCTTTAATACTTTCACTTTTCGGCTTCTTCTCTTCTTTCTTTTCTGCTTTCTCTTTGGTGAGTTCACTCTTGAACTCTTCGTCCTGTCCTCCAGATTCCTTTTTAGGTGTTTTTGAGTGAGGTTTGGGTGAAGACTTCAGACTTTCTTTGCTGTCAGTTCTTGACCTTATTTTAGTTTGCTTGATAATCGGAGGCGGTGCTCCAGATGATATGTCTTTTTGAGTTGCTACCGGATATCGTAAGAAGTCCAGGTGTTTAAGTTTCTCAAGACCCTCGAAGATTTTATTCTGTGGAGCGTTTCCAGGGAAAAGAACTCGGACGATCTTCTCAGTGGGACGATGAGGAATCCAAACAATGAGGGCTGTGACTGAAGTCAGATATGGGACCGATATTTCTCCTTCTTTTCCATTGGGCATCATGATTCCGGTCTTGGCTTTGCTGTTTCCAGCCCACTTCTGCATCAGAAACTGCATCTCTTTGCTTTCTTTGACCGGATTCAGGACGTACATGTCTAGCTTTCCGACGCCAAGCTTGTGGAACAGCGTGATGGGTTCGATGGTGTTGCTAACGACCCTGTGAAGCGGCTCAGGCGTGATGCCGAGCTTGCTGAGGTATTGCAATGTCAGAGAAGCTTCTTCAATGCTTCGTTTAACTTTCAGTGTGGACTCAGGCATCCGGAGCTTCTCGGGGACGTTGAAAAACACAATACCAAGCTCAGGAGAGATCAGGTTCTTCATCCCTTCCCCATTACTGCTCGAGCCGGAGCCTTGGTTCCGTTCCTCCTCTTGTTCAGCAATCTTCCTCTGCAGCAGACCATTGATACCCGGCAGGTTGTCGGCCCCAATGTGAGTCAGCAACACAGAGTCGATCCTGTCCAGGTGACGAACCAGCTTCCAGAAACAGGACTTGCGGTCAGACCCTCCATCCACCAGAATGTTGAAGCCGTTGACGGCGAACAGGGCAGAGTCTCCTCTGCCTCCAGGGAAGATGTAGCAGCAAGGTTTGGACAGTTTCAGGAAGCCGCCGGAGGTGGGAGGCTCCAGCAGCTCGAAGGGCGAGGGGACATCCACAGTCTCTGAGACGTACTCGGTGAACTCAGTGACTCCGTCCATGTCGGGGAGTTGTGGCTCGGGGTTCAGGCGATAGTCCACAAGACTCTTGAGCAGCTGATGCTCCTGGCTTTGGCCCAGGGAGCTCCAGCCCCCGTCCCCCTGACAGGAAACGGTGAGCCGCGGGGGTTGTGAGGATGAGGAGGCGGCTCTGGACAGGACGTCGGTCACCTGGAAGAAACAGGACACAGGTCCAGCAGGGTTAATACTGAACTGACTTTTATAATAATTTAATTGTATAATTGTGGGCAATATTGTGATTGCTGTTGTCATTTGAGTCAACTTGGAGGAAAATATACTTTTTACTCATTTAGAAATCTCAGATCAAATATATAAATGAGCATGAAAAACACAAAAGTGCACAAACAAAAGTAAGTGGTGATGTTCTTCCTCCATGTTTTATACGGGTCCTACCTCTAACAACAGACTTCTTTTTCCATTTCTGCAAATTCAATTAAACTAAAACCTCCTAAATCTGGACTTTTTAAATTGCGAGTTTGTATTAGTTTTTTTAATTATGTAACAACACAGGCTACTATTATGGTTATGATATAATTAACTATGGAGCTTTAGTCCACACTAAAGGTTTTAGGATCTTTTAAAATGTTTCTAATAGATCTATAATAAGAACAGGATGCCAAACAGCTGCTCAGTCTTAAATACACATTACTATAACCCCCCCCACGCAACTCAAAATAACATTTTCCCCAGAGACGAGAGCGATAAACTAAATGTCTTTAACCGTTTAACTGTAAATCAGGTCAGAAATGACGACTTTAAATAGTGTAAACGCTCATAAAATGGATTTGGAGTCTGTGGCATCACTGTACTGTGGAGTCTGAGAATCAAACACTGGCACTAGTTCACGTGTCACAACTTTCGTAACACGGTGGCTTCGATGCCAACGAGCAGCTTCCGAATCAGAACAACGGGCACCGTTTGGTCCGTCTGGAATCCAGTTCAACATAAAACTCCCTTCGTGTGCGAGTTCCACAGCTGCCGTGATGCCACACCAAGTCAGACTTGTAGAACCCGTGATGCCGACGCGTATGTTTGTCTGACTGGATCACATGAGTCAGTGACCAGCTGGTTATTCAATGTGAGACTGAACAGCTGATTCTGTCGTCTCCCGTCGCTGCAGCAGCTGCTGTGCTTCTTATGATCCTGACAGCTGTCACTCCAGTCATTTGTGACACTTCCTGTGTCCGGCAGAGTTTCAGCCTCTGGTCGACTGATGCACAGTATGTTTCATTTGTGTTAGAACCTCCTGGGATTATTTCTGATGGGATTGAATTCATTTGAAGCTGCAGGTTCTCACCTGAGGACTGGAGATGATGTCCGAGAAATGCCTCCAGGTGAAAGCTCCACTCTGCAGCAGGACGTCACCTCCCTGCTCCGAACTCTGTCCACTCAGGATCAGCAACTTATTCCCAGCAGAGTCGGCGATCAGAGATACGATCTGTGCAACAACAAGAATCGTGTGGTCGTTATTACAAGAAATAAAAAAATAAACCCCGTAAAGAGGACAAACCTGAGGACGGAGCATGTAATATGGTCCAAAATGGCATCATCAGTCAGTACTGATCAATTAGCATCATAAATGGTAAACCAAAATTTATTCCCAATTTAAAGGTGTATTTTTGGACCTGAGTGAAAGTGCAAGAATCCAGATGTTTACCCACGTGTGTCAATATTCCATGATTGACAGGTCCTGTGTGTAAATGGTTTGTTCCAGTCCAGGGTTCAGACATGTGGCAGCGTTCAGTTTAAGTTGCCTCTGAGCATTACGAGCTGTGATTCAACCAGGTATCCGTGAAACCTGGACCAGGCCAAACCATCTATGTACAGGACCTGTCAATCATCTGTCTGTGTTCAATTA
The DNA here is from genome assembly GCA_029823295.1 of Pseudamia nigra. NCBI lineage: Eukaryota > Metazoa > Chordata > Actinopteri > Kurtiformes > Apogonidae > Pseudamia > Pseudamia nigra. The sequence continues at coordinate 4,344 of JAQQAE010007605.1, read as the reverse complement.
CGAGCTGTGATCCATCCACTTCCCTCAAATATATGAATATAAGGGAAGTGGCCTAGTTGTGTGAAGTCTCCGTTTTAAACATTTCAGAAAACCTCTTGTGCTTTTAATGCAAACGTGTGACCCTCGGTCCATCTTTGCTCTTGGGGTCTAAACCTCTTCCCTCAACGCCTTCACATCGGCTGTTTCTATTCACACGAGTTTTGAATGAGTCGAACTCATCTTCATCCCCGTGTGAGGACGGTGAAGTGGGCGTGGCCACCGCGGGGCTCACCTCTGAAGCGGCGGTTTGCTCCGACGGGTTCACCAGCACCACGGTCTCCAGGACATCGCTCTGGTACTGCAGAACACGCTGACCTGCACAAACACAACACGTTCCACGCGTTAGCGGCTGAAAACGCACAGGAAGCACCGGCTCCTCTGGGAAACCGTTAAATATCTGAGCAGCATCAGTCAGTGCACACAGCGAATCCAAATGAATCGGATTCAACATCTGAATCGTTTCACAGCCCTGGTTCCTATGTTTGCGTTGTTCAGTGTTTGTGCTTCCTTCCTGTGAAAAGTACCATATAAATACATTTTGTTTGCTTCAGAAACCTCGGAACTTCAATTTGAATTTTTTTAGTCTGTTCCAATTACGTTGCTAATATTTAGCTTTGTTTATTTTGTTAATTTGGGCAAAATTCATTAAATAAATTCAAAAAACTTAAATCTTTATTCTTATACATGTTGTCATCTTACATTTAAAGCATAAAATACATAAAAATGAATTTTAAAATGTCAATTATTATGATTTTTGTTCTCATGTTCATTCACTTTGCTGTATTTTTTTTTCATTTCTGGGAATATTTTGCTAATTTTGGTTCATTTTCTCACTTATTTTCTTGTTTATTTCATTCTGTTTATGCATTATTATCACATACATTATTAACACATTTTAGTAAGTTCTGTTAATTTTGATACTGATTGTGTTATATATTTTCTTATGTCTTCATTGTTATTGCTTAGCTAGTATTCTTTTTTTTTGTTTATTGAACTCATTTTCTTGATTGTTTTATTCATTTTTGTTCATTTTCTTGGTTATTTTGTTAATTTTTGGTTCATTTTGTTCCCTATTGTGTTCATTTTCTAATATGCTTATTTCATTTTGTTGACTGTATTGTTAACTTTCGTTGATTTTGTTTTCTATTTTGTTCATTTCTTCATTAGCTTATCCAGAAAAGGAACAAATCGATGCATGAACAGTTCACCGGGAACAGAAAATGAAGCGTGTTTTTTTTTAAGCTGATAAATAATATTCAAACCAGGGAGCGACATCTGTTTTTCCTCCTCAGTGTCTCTGACTTTAAGCCATAAACTCTGTTTTTAAACCCAGTCACTACAGTGATGCTAAAAACCCCTGGGCCTCGCTAAATCTTATTGGCTGTTGCCACGGCGACGCTTCTCGGCTGTTACACTGACCCAGTCTGAGCCGATGGAGACGCATTGCAGCATTTCGTGGGGGGGGGGGGGCGATGCGCCGCTCAGTGAGATGACGGGAGAGGAGAGAGAGGATGGAAACGAACACAGAATCACACGGAAATAAACCACACACTCAACAGTTCACCAGGAGATAATCTGTTTCACCAGTCAAATGTCTGGACACGCCTTCTCCTTCACTCGTTTGTGTTTCTTTTTATTGCTGTCAGCCTTGGATGTGCAGCCCCAAAAACCACCAAACACTGTCCAAGGAGCTGTAAATTTTCATAATTCTCACAAACGTCTGGTCTGCAGCGGAGGTAGCTCCTGGTCTTCCTTCCCTGCGATGGTCCCCAGGGGCAACGACTAATAATAGCTTCCCATGAGTCCCCTGGCATGAACGCTTCATAAGCCCCGCTGCCGTTCGTCCAAATATGGTCACATCCTGTATTTGGCTCCAATATGTCGTCCAGGAAGTGACGACCTGATTGACCTCAAAACGACCCTTCACTAACTAACGGGTGACGTCACGGACACTTTGTCCAGTTGTATAAACAGACTATGGACGGTCCTCATGAGAGACAGCGTCATCAGAGAGTTTGATGGTTTTGGCGACTGCACTTGGAGACACATTCAAAGTTGTTGAGATTTTTTTCAGCTTGACTGACCTTCATTTTTTAACGTGACAAACTGCCTGTTCTCTTTACTTAATGAGTGTTTCTCAGCATAATATGGATTCATAAAGTAGTCGTAGCGACACTAACAGAGTCCACGCCTCCTCTGCACAGGACGGCTGATGGTCCGAAGCACACTGAGTAGATCAGAAATGGCACAAATTATCTGTGACTGACCAGAGGATGCCGTGAGTCTGCAAAGCTAAGTGTAGCTATTTTGGACAATCTAAAATATAAAACATGTTCTGGACTGTAACACTTTTTTGTTTGCTCCATAGTTCCATACATGTTTTTTTCACATTTTGGATATCTTTAATATTAATGTACAATGTTGAAAATAATACAAGTGAAGAAAAAAACCTGCAAGGAGAAGGTGTGTGCGAACTTTTGACTGGCGCTGCGTATTAAGCCTGGAGCGTGTTGCATCGTCGTCTGGACGTGCTGTGAAATCCAGCGTGGACGATGCATCTGTATAAACAGGAAGCTGCAGATTCACAGGAGACGCTTTGTGTCTCAAACCTGTTTCATCAGCTTTAACAACAGCATCACGTGTCATTTTCCAAAGAAAAAAATAGAAAATCTCAGTGTTATGATGTCAGTTTCCGTCGGCGTGGGTTTTCAGCTCAGGGAAGTACTGACGCACATTTCGGAGGATGGGGGCGTGGTTTGTGAACTCTCATCAGCGTAATGAGATGCAGTTGTGTGTGATGGGGTTGATTTAAGCAGCTGGGACAGAGACGTTTCCGAACAAACGAACACAGAAGACGCACCAAGAGAGTTCGATGCGCCAGCAGCTGGACAGAGCGGAACAGACCCTCGCCATCGCTCTGCGGGGAAAAGGATCGGTCTTTTGAATAGCACGCTGACACTCTTTGTATATATTCACCTTAAAAAACTCTGGACTACATCACCCAGCGTCCCTAGCGCAGGGGTGAGCGAGTCGTCGGAAGCATGAGCGCAGACCACCGGAGCAACGGGCCATGGCTGGGCTGGCCGGATCTGGAACCGGACGTGTGACGGTGGGTTTTGTGAACACACACCTGCTTCCTCCAATAGGATCAGGCCAAACACACCATCCAGGGCTAGTACAGAACATCACTCAAGTCCCGAACACACACACGGGGTTCGGTGAAGACATAGTTACGGGGCTTTGTCTTGGTAGCTTAGCGAACAGGCCTGGGCCCGGGCTAACCAGGAAGTAAACCATAACACTCACTTTCATATGTTGTCTTTGTGTTGGATAAACACGCGTTTCAGTGTTTTCTCATCACATTCTCATTCTGTTTATACTTGTTCTATGCAGCTGCAGGTATCGTCCTCATTTTTATTACTGATAGTGGTCGTAGTATTGATGATGTCTGTGAAGTAGATATAAAACCAGACACGTGGCAACGATTTCTATTCCCATCATGTATGACGTGTGTCAGAAATGCACAGGTGTGATTCCTTTAATGAATCTTTCTATTTTCAGGTCACTACTACCTTCACTATGTGGCGAGCTCCAAACAGGTCAGGTGTTTGTCTGCGTTTATCTGTTTGTTTGTTTGTTTGTTTGTTTGTTTGGTCACAACATAATTCGAAAAGTTCCAAATAGATTTAGATGAAATTTTCAGGACGGGTCAGAAATGGCACATTGTGGCGCTGATCTGGATCTAGAAGAGTTTTAAAGGATTCTTCACCATTGTGAGATCAGGCCAAATTCAACCTCTGTCCCTGCAACGCCAAAAAAAACACAGCATAAAACCAAAATAGATCTGATCAAACCATAAAATCTGATCCGGATATGGGAATATTCCAGAAATGGTGACCTAGTGAATGCTTATACTTACAGGGCTTGAGGAAAAACAGCTACTGTACGGTAGTAAATAAAGCTCGAGACATGAAACTGACACCAAACGTCAGTGGAAAGTCTGATTCCGTCATGTGTCCACAGATTTGACATATCTTCAACATCTACGGAGCTAAATCCAGAAGGAAACTGACATTATGACAATATTATTTTTGGTGAATGACCATTGAACTAATAATAATATGTATGTGATTCTATATGCTAACAGTAGGTTTTCATGGTCAAAGAATCCAAAAATGAGGGTCAAATAAATGTAAGAATATTACTTAACATTATGAGAAAATGAGCATACAGTGGTATGAAAAAGTATCTGAACCTTTTGGAATTTCTCACATTTCTGCATAAAATCACCATCAAATGTGATCT
>JAQQAE010007604.1:0-15756 GCA_029823295.1 Pseudamia nigra | reverse complement strand
TCCCCCCACCCCCGCCCTCTTTTCTCCCCCCAGCTTCCATTTCCCTTATCTTTCTCAGTCATTCACTTTTCTGATGGCATTGCCCATACACAACGTCCGGCATGAGGACGGTATCTCAGTCTGCTAAAAGCTTTGCCATCTCCCCTGTCTAACAGCTTTCGGTGATGGGCAGTAAAAGCATGATGGAAGAGGTTGCCTGTACAGTATAGTGTGCTTACAGTGGGTCATCAAGTCCGCAGGCTGAGAGTGGTTGTAAATAGTAGTCCTTTGATCACCTCCCCAATACATCTTATCATTCTCGTTTAGCATGGCAGCTATTATTGTTGCTAGGTGCCTTATGTGTACAGCTCTACACTCACAATTTTAAGGGAACATAAAACATAGAAACACAGAGCATTTGTGAGTGGGGATGGAGCTACTATTTTTGTCTGTCTATGTGTCTGTCTCTCTCTTTATCTATCTGTCTGTCTGCCTACTTATCTGTCCTGTCTAAAAAGTACTGATTTAACTGTGAAAAGTGAACAAGTTCAGGCTCTGAAATGTCTGAAAAGTACAGAAGTAAGAAGTATCCCTTTGAAGGACAATTCTGCAAGCTGTTTATGTGCAAAGATAACTGGATCTCTCATATTAATAAATACAAACTCTGTTAAATTAGCTTCAACTCAGAAATACACCTGAACCTTCCTTGTAATATTATGGTGCTTTTTTCCCCCATGATCCAGTCTCCCTTGCATGTCTCTTTTCTAGTTTTGCTTCCTTTATGTGTTTATATGTTTATTGTTGTCTGTATAAATATATCAACATACCAATTCTGGTTTACTCAAAATGTGCCTCTTGTATAATTATTATAATCTCTAATTTCTGAAAGTGTGGAGTCATGCTGGCCCTGCTGTACTGAACATACCCAGAAGACAACACCACTTGTAATCTAACCAAACCCAGTTGAAATGCCTGTTAGCAAAACAGTAGAGCACATCATTAGGGAAAAGACATAGGGAAAAACTGGCCTCACTGCTTAAATACTAATCAACATAATTAGTGTTCCCAAAGCATTCACAGCACTTTCAAAAAGCAAGTCTTTATTTCACTGTCTTTGTTTGTTGGCTGTTTTGTGTTACAGGCAGTAATACCAACTCTAGCAGAATAAAAGCATGTCTCTTCCTGTTTTCTCTGAGTCCATTCATATTATTAGAGGCATTTTAAATGGAGCCATAAGTAAAGCAGAAAAATGATACATGGTATATAATTGTGTTAGAACTGGCACACATTTAAATAGTTTATATTCAGAGTAGGAAGCTGAGGAATGTACTCTTAACTATTACTAATAAAATCTTTTTTTGATTTTCCGGAATTATACTGTAATGGCATTATGCTCCTTTACCTTCAGTGGGATAAAACCTAATCTGTCTTACAAGAAGAGTTAGATCAAAGCCAAGTGTGTTGCATGCACATAAAGACAAGGACACCTGCAGAGTTGATATATAGAGGAACCTGTATACACTGGCGAAAAATAGAGCAAGCTTAGGGGAGGTCATGCTGGGCCACTCACTTTTTAGATATGCAGCCTTCATTTTCACCTTCTTTCTCTCTGCTAGTTTTGGAGTACACACATAAGCACTCATCAAACTTTGAGGAGTTCACTGACTCAACTTTTCTTTCCTCCATTGGCCAAGAACAACTGGTTAGTGAATCTTTGGCCCTTAGCTCTTCTGCTCTCATACTGCTTAGAGGATCGCCTTACATGACTCACAAGCCGGTGCTAAGCAGCGAACACATCCACCGATTCAAAAAAGTACATTTTGCCAGCCAACAAAAAATATTTATTTACCAATGAGTTTTGGTTTTTTTTTTTCCTTTGGCTGAGCATGCCTGGAAGCTTAGATTTACATCCCTTTTCAGGCAGTTTATTGCAGACCATCTGTGCTGACAGGAAACCACAATCACAGTGACATCAGAGGTAAAAGATTACAACATTCAGTCCATATCTCTGCAGATACACCTTCCACACTTCTGTGTCTCCAAGCCAATTTCAGAGAGAAAACTGACACTCCATCCTCCTTTTAACGGTACCTTCCCCATTCTTTCTTCCTCTCTTGTTCTCTCCATCTTTTTCCACCTCACTTCAGTCTCTGCCTCTGTCCCTTGCTCCCCATGTACCATTTTCTATGTCCATATGAGATTTGCAGGCAGTAGTCTGTCAACAGCAGTGCAGCAAGGAGACTGGAGCTCCCAGAGCGGCAACAGGGAAAGGTCACAAGTGAGTGAAAAATGTAAATATTCAGCCATCCAGCGGCCACAGTCACGGGGAGACAGGGATGAAAATAACTCCTATTACACAGCACTGACAGGGAGGGAACACAGAGGACAGAAAGGGGAGAGTCAGACTGGGAATGAAAGGGAGACTGAGATGGACATAACTTTTAAAAAGTTTGACCAAAAATACTGAAGGAAGAGGTAGCGATTTGAAGATTTGAAAAAAAAAAAAAAACAGATACAGGAGAATAAGGAGAAAAGGGGCCGTGTGTATATGTGTGTATTTTTGGAGATGTGTGTGACAGTGTACAAAAGCAAAAAAAAAAAAGAAAGAAGGAAAAGACAGTTAGAAAGTGAGGTTGGTAAAAGGTGTTTTATGGAGGGGGGTTTGTCTGTGGCTGTGTGTGCTTCTTTATCCGCTCTTTATCCACTCTTTATTGAGTCAAAGCCTGGGTAATGAGACAGGGGACAGGAATGAAGACCTGCAAGGGGGAAGGGTGTCTTCTCACACTCCATTCATTTTCCTTTGTTCTTTTCACCTCTCACTCTGAGTCTCTTCAGCCCTGCCACATCATCACCTCCTCTCTATGGCATTAGACCACTTTAAAATGTCTGGCCCATCCCTGCAAATGGCTGAGACTGAAGAAAAGTACCATTGCAGTTATCTGGGGTTGCAAACAATGAATCCTAAATTGCAGCTGAGGCAGAGAGCTGCCCAGAGCATACAATGTGGTTTGTCACTCAGAAAAAGGTCCCATTTGGATTTGAATTTGATTATATATATATATATATATATATATATATCTGTCAGAAAAGAAAGCACCTCAAACCCAAAGTCAACACGCTAATAATCATGTAATAATAATTTCTGTAGTAATATGCAGTACTTGAGTATTAGTACACAAAATAAGTAGGAAAATGTGAAGGTAATGGTGCCTTCCAGCTGAAAAGTCAGAAAAATATGGGTGCAGGCTGGAAATGCGGCTCATTCAGAGCACCAATAAGTTCAAATACAGGTACATTCTATGTGATAACAGTTGTACATGGCATTTTACACATACAAACAGCATAGTAACAAACAGTGGATAAAGAAAATAATGGTACTACATGTACGGCTGCCGTAATATGAAACAAATACAGCGGAAATTAGCATTGTTTTGAGTGGTAGCCATACTGAATTGTAAAATCAGGGTTGGTTGGTTGCTCGGACTTTCTCAGTTGGAATTCAGACTTGAGGGCGCATTCCAGTTGAATTTTCCAACTGGGAACTCAAAAATTTTGAATATAACTGGAAGGCATCATTAATAACATGTACAAATGAAAATGTCTTACTCACTGAATATATTCTTTTCAGTTAAAAGTTTATATCTAGAATAAAAGAGTTGACCAACAGCGAACAGTAGCACCTTTTCATGCTGGAAATGAAATATGTTTCTTCCTTACAGTATTGGTTTAAATGCCCGGCTTTCTTTCCCAGATAAGGACAGTTGTTAGAAAAGTGTTGGATAAACTAAGTTACACTACTTTTAAAAAAGTCAGTAAAATAGTCCCATTGCTAAGATAAAAACTAATCTGTCATCTGTTACACTTTAAAAGTAACCTTCCCACCACTGATTACTACACAGTCTTTCTAACCACCAACTAAATGACATGCAGGCAGACACACATTCATTGACACAAAGGATCTCTCCTGTCCTGGTGGCACTGATTGATTCTATCGCTCCATGTCCCCTTCTCTTGTTTAGTGCTAATCGAATGTAATTCCCTGCTTGTGCCTCTCCATCAAATCAGATAGTGGAGTTTGTGCTGGCCGGCAGGGGCACAGAGGTGGGGATAATTATGATATTAATACGGAGGGGGTCTGAGGGGAAACTTCATTTGTCCTGCTGCCTGCCATGAACACAGAGAGGGGTCAATAGCCTCACTCGCTTTTCCTACTTTAAAGGGGAGGAGACAGGGATGAGATAATGAAATGACTACTAAAGCAGGAGGGAATGCTGACGACCTTGTTTCTTCACAGCTATCACTTTCTCCCTCTTACCTTCCTCAGCTTAGACCACTGTGCTCTAGTCTCTGTCTCCCGTGAATAAATTATTAATATCACCATTCACCACACTTACGTTTTTCTTATTACATTAGTCCTTCAGAGTATAATGACTTTGGAACCACTTGAATTAGTGTTATGTAGGAAAATGAGTTGTCACTGTTGTCCCTGTGATCATTCCAGCACTATTAGACAGTATTTCAGTAATCTTAATTTATGGAATAATTCAAAGGTAACTTAATTGGACAGGCTGAGTGATGAGTGTGTGATTAAAGAGAACCCAGAGCAGCGGTGGCTCTGAGGTGCTGTCCATGGTGCTGAACTCTGTTCCATTATAACTGTTCACCAGACCTTTCTATCAGACCTTCCTTTCTTTTTCTCTTTCTGATGGTGTTGATGTACCAACCAGAGATTTTGAATTCCCATGTAATTCACCTCTCATAACAAGTCCAACAATATCCAGAGATGAATACAACTGGCCTGTGCTGTCAGTAGATCTTGTGTAGGGCCAAACACATGTATTCATCATGCCACATACCTCAGTACAGGTAAGAGCAGAAAGATTCTTTCTCTGTCTCTCTCTCTCTCTCGCTCTCTCTCTCTCTCCCTCGCTCGCTAGCTAGCTAATTGAATAGGAAAGGTTGAGTAGCACCTTTGCTGTGGAGATCCGTCATAGGTCGGAGTGTTAGCAGGATACAGTACAGACCCAGAGCGGACATGCCTGCAGGCTAAAGGCAGACAGATGGATTCCTTATATCTACCGGAGTCCTCTATTCATTCGGATCAGTTTAGTTACCTCTGTGCTGAGTGCTGGGAGACAGGTGCCGGATTTTGAGTGGCCCAGGTGATGTGTGATGACGGAGCAGAGCTGTCAGGTCCAGATTCACATCAGATATGTCCAGAGTATGCAAGGCTACATAATGAATATTTCACTGAGATAAATCATGGATGAGCTCGGGCACTGTTCTGTTGATTTCACTGAGAGGGTAGAGAGGCAGGAAAACCTGGCAAGGTTTTGACTGGCTGTCTACAACCTCAGGGCAAACGGAGGCAGTAGAAATATAATTGCCTTTAGCTATGCAGGCTGTTGTTTGTATCAAATGGAAATGCACCTCTACAGAGTATAAGATCATATTTAGAGTACATAAATTTGACTCCTTTACCTGACATTATCATTCAACTCAAAACCTTGACACTGACTGGTTGAAAAACTGGTGGCAGTATTTCCAGTGTGATAGCATATCTGTGTGCATGTGTACTTATGTGCTTGTCTGCTTGTGTGTATGTGTGTAAATGTATCATGCCTCCCAGTTTCTGTTCTGTGATGGGAGACCATGGTGTTCTCGGCAGCATGCTGCTGTTGGCAGGCCCCACTCTCTCTGCCATGAGGAGAACAGCTGCTTCACAAGCATATTGGGGTGTGAGCCATGTCCCTGTGGCTTTTCACATCTCCTTCACTTCTTCTCCTTCTTCAGTGTAATCACAAAGACACATCTGACATAAACCCATTATCTCCATTCAAACATTCAAATAAATTCCTCTCTTTGCTACCACCATTTTATTATTCTTTTATTTTTTTTACTGCAGTCTCTCTCATCAGGGAGAAAATATAACATTTATTTTGAGTTGTTCCTTGCTCCATACAGTGACACTGGGGCTTGTGACCGCTAAAAAAAATCGAAGGTTACTTTCGTGCTTAATTAATGGCCCCCACTGGATCGCTCTTTTACCATACGTACAAAGAGAAAGAAGTTGAACAAAACCCCAGAGGCACACTGAGCCTCCTCTCCTCTTGGCAGACTGATCTGTTCCTCAGTGCCTGCGACCTTTTCTCTAGGCCCGTCGCCTAGCCCACCAGCACGGCCAATTATCACAAATCCCCCGCTGCATTTGTCTTGCCATTTTCACTCTGCGGCCATAGAGGTGTGCGTGGCAATAGACTCATGCAGCCTCCTAACCAGCCTGAGCCCAGACGGAGAAACAGAGGCCCACAACAGGTATGTGGTGCTTAAATAATTCAGTTATCCTGAAAGGTTAAGGCTCTGCAAGTACGGCAAATTGACATTCATCATGCTCCAGAGTCATGCAACCTGTTTTCAGAAGGAACAGTTATTGATATGTTTACATTTTGTGACTTCCAAGATTGTTATTGACACCAATGTTTTGCATGATATTTGGTTATTTTTTTGGTTTTTTTACTGGCAACTCAAAAGTACTCAGAGGGAGACGTGACTTAAAAACCACAGAAGGAGACATCTAAATTTCTTAGCGCAACACCATAAGATGGTTGAAAAATACTGGAAAAAAACACAATCCTGTTTTGATATTACTCTGTTCATCTTGGTGAGCAATCTCTCACAGCATTTTATGCTAAGTGTACTAGAGTTTACTTGTCCCAGTGCAGACTGACTGCAAGAAACCTTATTGTGTTTCCCTACTGTCCTTGTGTTAGAAAGAGATCAATAACTCCACATTTAATATTGGTTCTTTACTGCATACATCCTTGTGTCTTCACCCACATAAACAAATAGGTCTGCCAGTGTTACTGTGAAGGCACAGACATGATGGCAGAAGTGTGCTCATATCTCCCAGCTTCCCTGAGAACACTGGTCACAGCTAATGACCAGAACTGTCCGATTTGTACTGCCCTGATTACTCCTCTGAGCCCCAATTAGCTGTGGATGAGGGCTGACATCCCGACAAGATCACTTGAACATGTCATGGAGGGAACGATGAGACAAGAAAGAAAAGGATAGAGGTAAAAAGAGGAGGACAGGAGAAGGGAAATGGGAGTCACTGTGGAAGTGGTGGTATTATAAAGTCAGAGTCACTCACTCTGCATTTAGATATTGATCTGAATTTCCCTTTAACAGCTACTACTCGTCAACATACAAATCAACAGCTCTGACTGAAATTTCTCTAATTGGCAATTCTCATTGTGCAAATCTCTTTCTATGGGTTTTAGCTGCATCTGGTCTGAAACAGACTGATTTCTCTGCGGGTTAGAAATGAAGATGCTAAACACTATTTGTTGAAAACAACCAAAAGAAAAGATAAAGCACTGGGCCAAATGTGGGAGAATCAATTTGAATTCAGATTGTAGTTAACCATGTGTAACTTATTATAAATAAGGACAGTGTCATTTATTTGAATAATTGTCAATAACAATTTCTGTTTTATATTTCTGTACTTTATTCTCCTGCATTTTGTGTTGACCCACACTCTCGACCCTAATGCTCCCTCTTTATTTCTCCCTGGAACTGTGTCTCACCAGGATTGCTGAGCTTTTTCCCCTCTGCAACTTTTGAGAGAAAATCTTTTTTTTTTTTTTTTGGCTTGCTCTCATTCTCTCACAGTAGGGGGCAGTGAAAAAGTAACTACAAGGGCACATACAACCTTCAGAGTCAAACCAGACTTCTTTTAGTCTTTTTTGATCTGGATAGATGTCATATCGAACACACACGCGCACACATACACAGTCATCAGTGGGATAACTCTGCTCCTATCTGTGTCTGCTCCCCATCTCTGAACTCACCCACGCAAACCTGAAAAGACACAGGGAATGGGAGGCGGAGGAGGCGAAAGAAGGCAAAATGTAGAAGGATGGATGAGGAGCAGAAGGAAAGGAAACAGGAGGGAGGGGTGGAGATGCTGTGAGAATGGGGGATTAGAAGATTAGAGGCAGAAGATGATATCATTTGGTAGAGATGAGCGGGAGCAAACGAGCAGTGCAAATCACCTGACATTAACGAGCTGCCTCGTAAATTACTGCAGCCGAGTGTGTGCTCGAAGCTGGATCTGGATAGAACTGTGTAATGCAAAGGAGGCATAACACGTCTTAAAATTATTTACTACCCTTTCTTATATCTATACGTTGCCTCCCTTTGCCTAAGAGTCCCATTGCCCCTTCAAAGGGGAAGCAGATGATGTTTCAGTAAGTCTGTGTCGCCAATACATACCCTGTCTCTATCCTAAGCCTCCTCCACCTGCAGAAAATAGCAAAATCGCAAAAAGGCCTTGGCTTCCCCAGTGGCCCCCTGAGACACCCCAGAATTCAAAGGGCTGCACCCATTTTACCCTGTAGTTTTTCCAATGTTTACTTTACCTGGTAATGAAAAATAGAGAAACTATAACAAAGCATAAATAGGGAATCATTAAATTATATTAAAATGCTGATTTGCAATGAAATGGGTTTTTTTTTTCTTATTTCTGCTCTGCTAAAATTCTTTAAACCATTTAAACAACTACAGTAGGGACTGTAGCCATTTAGTTTAAATTAACTTTTCTATAAACCTGCATGTTTTCAAAGTGTTCTCCAGGGCAGGCAACCCATGAGAGGGGAGACAGACAGAGCCAGTGATATAGATGACAACGAGTTGGACTCACTGTCTGCTCATGTGCTCTTAGGGGGTAAGGGATAGTGGGGTACGGGCAGTGGAATGTACATTTCTATTTTAGCCAGGAGCTCAGCAGCAGGAGAATGACTTTCATTGGCTACATTCTAAATATTACATGACTTCCTGATGGCATTGTGCTGTCTGGCCTGGTATTAACCTGTCCAGATAAATCATTCGTTTACCCAGCTCTGTAGTTCCCCTCAAAGAATCACATCCTTCCTTCTTACTTGAATTTCCCTTCCCTCCTGCAATCCTTCAGTTTTACCTGTTTCTCATGCACTTACAGACCTCGGGCTGCTCTGTCGACTCCCACTTTGTGTATATACAGTGTGTATATATGGAGTCCACAGTTTTCTCTTTGCCAAGGCCCCTAACGTCATATGCAGCCTGGCAGGTGACAAATAGTTTTTTAATTGCTTGCACCAGGAAAATCATTAGTCTCTTCCCTTTCCTTGGTGGGACCAGGCAGGACGTGTGCACAATAATAATAGCCTCAGTCCCGTTTCCCACATCCCGCCTGCTATTTTTAGAACAGGTATATTTCAGGGCCCTATCTTGTGTATGCCTGCGGGTGTATATGTATGCATTAGCATGTATGTTTGTGCAGCTGTATGAATCTGCAGAAAGGGTGGGCTAAATGGTCTAGAGGTGTTTTCCGTTCCCCATGAAGGAGGGGAGAGTGTGTTTGTCAACCCCATTCCTGCCTCATGAGAGTTTTTCTCAATGCTGTTGCTATTCCCCAGCCTCTGTTTGTCTCTGTGTTTGTGTGAGTTTGTGTGTACCTCTGTGCCTGGCAGGCTCTAACCTAGGCCATTGTGTTGTAGTGCATTACTGTAGCAATCCACCGACACAGCGGCCAGCCAGATGAAGCCGTCCAGTTTATGGAGCAACCTGCAAACTCCAGCTGCTTTTGGTTGGGATTGTGCTTAGTGGTGAGATATAGTATTGATTTTCTCTCCTCGGTGCCCTTGCCATCCCTGCATAGATATGCACCAGCGCTCAGCATCCATTCTGAGGGGGGGTGGGGGGGTGAGAGAGCAGAGGATGATGTTTATGTGACGATACTGACCCCATTTGTTCACATGGAAAAGGTATGGAATGTGATGCGGCTAGACGCTAGAGGGGAATTGAGTTTGCGAGGCTCAGATTGCAAGATGAACCCTGAATTTGATTTCTGTGTTATACAAGCATTTGTTATTATATATCTAGGCGTCTGGGTGTTTTTGTGTCTACATCCTTGTATGGGTCTATTACAAGTGTGGATATGTACAGATTTGTAAGTGTCCCAGTGCATGTGTGCAGTGTTATCTTATGTGTATGCGCAAGTAATTTGAACTGTTGTTGATGTGTGCCTTTTTTGTCTCTTGCTTGAATCCCAGCAGGGAGCCATGTTCAGCACTGTTCCCACAGCGCCTCTGATCCCACTCTCCATCTCCTCCCTCACTCTGCCTCCCACCCTCGTTTTTTTACAACATGGTAAAATCAAATATGTGGTCAATCATTACTTTAAACATTTTTGTGAAATAGTGTAGTAGCCCTGCAGCAACTTAAATACTGTAAGAGTCTCATTATACAAAATATATTTCATACATAAATGAAGCGACTTGGTAATCGTATTATGTATTGAATGAAAATATTACCCTGTGACCTTTTGGTACATTTTAAGACTGGTGCTTATAAAATGTTTAAAACTGAACCTGAAAACTGAACTGAACGTTTTAGATTTAATGATACCTCTAGGTGTGCAGTATTTTAAACAGCACAAAATAAAATTATTCTTCTTGTCTGATACACAAGTGCAGAAGATTCTCAATTTTCTTCAAGTGGCTAATTTAATGCAGCCCTGAATAGCGCTCAGTCAGATTGTTCTCTTCCATATCTTTTCTTCCTACTGTTTGTTATATGTACTGTACCTATCTCACAACCTTTTTGTCTTTTTGTGTCATCTGGTTGTATTACAATGTTGCTTCCAAAATGTACACTTTAAGTTGTAGGAATGTTATAATTACTCTGTCACCCAAACAAGCATAACCAGACTTTATTCTTTCTTATTAAAAGGAGACATATTGTGAAAAATCATGTTTTAATTTCTTTATCTTTATAATACAAGTCTGGAGGCTCTTTAAATACTATCAAAACACATGGCCACTTTAATTTAACTTGTTTAAAAACAAGGCCTTTTGATTTCTGTGTTTTTGTGATGTCACAAATCCATATATTCAGTGAGTCCTCCAAATCACTAGAACCATCAGAACCATCCTGGACATGGTGTCTACATGATAGTATCCATGGCAATGGCGAAAAAGTGGTGTGGACAGCAATCCGACAGCGGGCTCGAAACAGTCCATTTGGAACATAGCTGGAAATGTTGTGTTTATACATAGAGTGCACTGAATGATCTGTGGGGTCTTCTGAGATGACATTTGAAGGACGTATTCTGGAGCCAAGGAAGAACTACAAGAACTACAGCTTGTTAAAAAAAAGAATTACAATACTCGCTTTATATAATATTTTGCAGCTTTTTCAAATAAACATTAGCCTATATAAACATTGCAATAGTAGAGATTTTTCATAAAATTGAAAAAAATTGAAAGGACGACTAGTTGAACAGCTGAATGCCACCCTGCTGTGTTTGCTTGTGTGTGTATACAGTATGTGTGTAATCAGACTATGTTATTCAAGCCAAGAAGCACTACCCTGGCAGTACTGAGACTGGGGAGACCTCGTTTCTTTCCAGATCCATCTCTCCAGCTTTGTTTGACTAAGTAGTGCCGTGATGTTAGTGTTGGTTAGGGCTGGAGTGGCAACAGCAGCAGCAGCAGCAGTGCAGCGTATGCGTGGGCTGCCTGAGCCAGTGGGGCTTGGCACAGAGAGGCAGCATATGTTCATGGCCAGCTTCCTTCCTCCTCTCCCATCTCTCTCTCCCTCTTTCTCCAAACCCTCATCTTTTCCCCACCTTTCTTTCCTCTTCTTTTGGTTTTGAGCATCCTGATATCACCTGTGGGAGGTAGCACAGCACAGAGATCAAAGACTGTGGGGATCCCAGTGTCCCCCAAGGACACCCCACCATGTCTCACTAGTGCCATATCCTCATCTTCTAACAGACACGCACACATACTCCCCTCTTTGTCATTTTGTCATCTGGCATATGATCAGAGAATATTCGGTGCAGCAGGTAATATATTGTGGCTGTGAGGGGGCCCACTGCTTCATTTTTGATGCCTTTCCAAGAATCGGTCAGTATCAGGCCAGTATCTTGGCCTGTCTCTGCCCTACATAAACACTGGCTATTATCCAAGCATGTCCAAACCAACCATTTCCGAGTACTTCTGGCCAGCTAGTGAATGTGGACCATCACTCTATTGTGCAGCAAAGAGTTAATTTTGTCCCAGATAGCCCCAACCAGCTGTTTCAGCCTTTCACACCTTCTCTCCTGCTGCCTGCTCTCCTCGCTGCTTCTTGGACCAGTAAATGAACACTCATTTGCAAGTTAGATAAATCCTTTGAATGTATTATTGATGCAAACAAATTAGCCTGTAGGCCCTAGACAATACCTAATGGAGCCTTGGCTTATGGGTGAGGTAGTTTCCAGCGAGGGCACTGTCGGTGTTCTAGGATTGATGCCTGCTCTTCTGCCCCATAATTATTTCTCCTACAAATTATTCAGCTGTTCTGATGCAGTTTGGGATTTAAAGCAGTACTGCTTATTGCTGCCTATATGATTCCAGGCCACATTCATTAGTTTATTAAAGTAAAAAATAAGACAGTGGCAATTAGATACCTGGGATAAAGCCACTGAAATGAGAGGATGTGTTGTTACCCGAGTTTATGCATGCTGTTCATAATTTACTGGGGTTTATGTTAGTACTGCTTTTTCAAGGATGTTCTCTTATCATGTGCACAGACACATTCACACATTTTAACAGCACTGTATAAGCCTGTTCATGCATTTACAGAGACTCAAACTGTCTCCCCTTGACGCACATGCATAGAAACAGATGAAGAATGTCTGTGATTAAAACGAGCAAGGTGTTTATGAATACATGAATGGGCTCATCCATGCTCACACAGACAGACAGAGAGGACACAGAACTGCAAGTACATTATACTCACTAGCAGTAGTTGGTATGGTAGAATCCAAGGCTGTAAAGGCATCACAAGAAAAAGAGAGAGAGGAGACGAGAGAAAGAGAGGACTGCCATGCTGTCCTCAGTGATTAGGACCCAGTATTGATCAGAGGAGGGAGGGGAAGGCAAGCTGAAAAGGGAGGGAAAGAACAGGCCCCAGGGCTCGGGCACCATCTCTCTGGTGGCCTCTGCTCTGTTCCTCTCCTGCAAGCTGGCCAGGGCCATCGGGGGGTACATCAAAGGGTCTTATCCTTCCATCCTATATGCACACACACAAATGCACGTATTGATGCACACACATTCCTCTGGCCTTTGAAAAATGCTCTATTTGATGACATCATTTCTCATTTTGTTCCACTCCTTCACATTCTAAATCGAAGCTGATATGTTGGAGCCATGGTGTTAAAGAGAGTCACAGCCTGATAGTTCCTTCTCAAGTCAAAGACTTCACACCATATAAGGACTCGTGGTCATGTATGATCATAGAGCAGACATTCACATGAAATTTTCTTGTTTGTCTTCTGATATCTCCTCCATATCCAAACATATACATTATAAAGCTCAGCTGTCAAATCACCTGAATATGGTCCTGCTGTTTCTTATTTGAATTGTTTGGTTGTTTGCTCTGCCAAGCCTTTCCAAGTACATCACAAAACAATGGTCGTGTCAGTAGTCAAGAACTGCAAGACTCAAGCTTGGCAGCAATGAATCAAACACAGACACGCTCACACTCCGAATCAATCAGCTGGTTGTGATGGTATATCCATATTCACTCCCCAGTATTCACTATGTGTAGAGGAAGTACTCATTACTCTGTGCTCTCTCAAGGCTAGACCTGTGTTAATGCATTTTCTTCTCTTACTCCCGTTTTCCTCTCCCCTCTGCTCCCACTGCCTGCTTTTCAGCTGACTCTGGGTTTTGGCAGTCTTATTTGCCTTTCGATCCAGATCAATCTCCATCTTATCTACAGCTTCTGAATCATAAACAATTCATAGGCTCAACTTTGACACTGACAGACGTGGAATAGTGAGGGATTGGTGTGAAGTGCTTATGGAGGCTAGTTGAAGGTGCAGTTTACTCATTCTAAAGCCTTTGTTGGGCTCATCACCCTGCTGAACTCTGTGACACACTACAAACCATCACCCTGCACAGCTGTCACCATGTCTCAGCAAGAGACACTCACAGTGGGAAGTGTGTTTCTCCCGTGTCTATGTGCACTCACATGCACAAAAATATAAAGTGTGTGCCACGTCTTGTCTGTGTGTGTTTGTGATGTATTATTCATAAGAAGAAACATTCATCTCAGTGAGACACCTTCAACAATTTTGGAGACGTGGTGTGCTTAACAGCTTAATGTAGTTGCTGCAATTTGGCTCTCCTAAGGCTGATTAACACCAGCACTCCAGTCCTCAATGTGCTTTGACTCATGGAGAATTAGGTGTTGTAAGAAACATGGCTTCCAAGCGAGTTGATGTATGCTTTCACAAATTTACCTGACATTTTCTGATTTTAAGGTTCTTTAGATTACAAACTCTGATTCAATTCACATCCCCTTATTTAGTCACTATGAGGGTGAAAAATCAGTGTCTGGGTAAAGCCAGAATCTGCTTGCACTAGTGTGTACAAATACTGCCCACTGTTTGTTTAAATGTATCATGTAAATGATCCTGTTTCTAAGTCCCCTTTGCTTCTTTTCTCTTTGTACCCCTCCATTTTTGCTAAACAGCAGGTCAAACTTTTACTGTGCATGTGAATGCTGCCAACAGTGGAGCAGTCACCAAAGTGCTACCTCAGCACCTGTGCTTTAATGATTAATACCATATTGATGGTCTCAATTAATTTCCTATTACACCACCAGAAAGCTGCGGTTGCTCCGTCTCTGTCACGGCCCTGCACTTGTTTTGGGAAGCTTCTTTGTGGCAGCTGCGGGATGAAGATAATATGCTCTTCACTTCCTCACACCCAATTTTACAGACAGATGTACCAAACATGCACACACTCAATTGCACACTGTAGTATCTTCAGAAAACACACACACTCACTATTACACGCAGCTTTGCTCTTAGTATTTCACACACTTGCACACAGATAAACAAATAAAACTGTAACTCTGTTTTTTAGTTGAATCATTTTTAAAGGGGCCGTGTTTTTGTAACAGTGTTCAGCAATGATCACAAATCTCTTTAGTGACTAGAATTTTAACAGCCGATACAGTGTTCTACAGCACTTTTACAAATCATTATTCTCACCTGATTGTGTGACATTGGTGTAGCACTACCCCCTGTGTATAAACTCTCGTATTTTGCATTTGAGCTTGGCTTGATGCACAGCACTATTTTCAGGCCATTTTCTAAACCCTATGCTTTAGTTCTTGCATAATTCAATCCCCTGTAGTAGTGCTACATATTTGTAACAGTGTGTAAAATACTGATTTATTCCCATGATGGTTCCTCGCTGGGCTGTGATTTGGCAGTGAATTCCCATGACCTTAACTGTCTATGAACTTGTGTGTGGATCAACTAGCAGTCAACACTGCCCCTGTAGAGAGGCTGGGGAAATGCTTGTGTTTGTCAATCAGATTGGCACAATTTCTGATGGTGCCTTTTTTCTTTTTCTCTTCATTACCTTTTCATATCCTATTCACGAGTTATCTCTGACCACTCCATACTTCACCCCATAAACCCCTCTATCTCGCTCTAATATGCTCTGTTTATCTCCAACTCATTCTTTCTTTCTGTCTCACACACAACCAACCACACACTCACACACTGTCTTTATTTTCCATTTTTCATGCAGACCCAATGCACACCATTGGTTGCTAGGAAACCATTTGAGCATTTTTTTTCCTAGAGGCAGACTTTTGATTATCCATTTGTATGGTGTGTATTTGTCCCTGTGTGTGTGCATGCGTGTGTATGTGTGTGTGTGTGTGTGG
>JAQQAE010007603.1:0-15757 GCA_029823295.1 Pseudamia nigra | reverse complement strand
AGGAGTGTTTCTTGTCTTTGAGATGCAGGTAGACTGCAGAGTCCTGTCCCGAGGATGTGGCTCTCCTGTGTTGGGCCTGTGAAGCGGTTGTGGTTTCCCCAGTGTACAGTTCTGAGCATTCTTCACTGCATTGGACTGCATACACTACATTATCCAGCTTGTGTCTAGGTATGTTCTCCTTAGGATGAACCAACTTCTGCCTTAAGGTGTTGCCAGGTTTGAAATGTACAGGAATGTGGTGTTTGTTGAATTTTCAACAAACATCACATTCCTGTTGACGTTCTATGACGTGGATGATTGAGAATTTTCAGACAGGTATGGTAAATAGATTGAACCTAACATACGTTGCAAAATTACACCAACAAGCACTGTATAAACAGATATTTCAACTATTGCAAATATTTCATAAAGTTTCATTCATTCATCAAGTGACCACTGAATCGGGTATTACCGGTGGAAGTTGGTCCTCCCGTACTGGTTCCCACGTTGCGACCTCTGGTACCTAGTAATCATAATATCTATAAATTATCTTATTTCCTTATTAAAATAATCCGTCAATGAAACAATGTTAGCTGTTGATTTACCTTGGGGTTGTGTGGCTGCGAGCAGAACATCCGTGTTACACATGGGATGTGACTTTGCAGGGTTCCCTTGTGATATTTTGTTACTAAATGTACATCACGAAACAAACGAAAAGGACGAATAAGTTCAGTTGTCACTGCTCGACATGAGCGAACAGCAACACGCCTAAACGCCAGCATTTTAGCACTATTCACTATTTCATAAATACTTCCTATCCAAATAAAGTCACATTATCAGAGATATAATATGGCTCCATTTGAGATGTTAACTATCCGAACGAGCCGCACACGGATGCAACCTTGGCTAGCTGTAGCTTAAAAGCCAAAGCAGCTTTAGCAAAGCTGGCAATCAGAGAGTCAAATATGGACGTGGAGCGAGATGATTCACGTCAACAATTGCGCTACTTCCTGCTTCGCTTTCAATCATTTCCGACACCAAGCTGCCCGTTTTTATTGAAATAATATATCATCATCTAAGCTGTGCCTGGCATTTCTGTTGAATATGTTGCTTTTCTATTTCAGCGTATAAATGACGCTTAAAACATTCAATAAGCTGTTAGCGTTGTATAGCATGGGCGTTTTCCATGGAGTAATGCGTACGAACAGAATGTCATGTTGTATAGCATGGCTGTTTTCCAGGGAATAATGCGTACGAACAGAATGGTAATACAGTATCTCATAACAGTCATTTATGGTATTCAATAGCTATGTAACAGTCTTTAGAGTGAAACTCACCTTGTAATACTTCACAATACATTCTAATTTTGCATATAAACGATCATAAATACGTTCGTAGGCACTATTTGATCCTCAGTGATACAAATGACATATAAGAGCGCCCGGATAGCTCAGTCGGTAGAGCATCAGACTTTTAATCTGAGGGTCCAGGGTTCAAGTCCCTGTTCGGGCGGTATTATTTTTTTCCTGGTTCCATTCTTAAGTTACTTTTCCAGTGTTTTGCACTGTGGATACCAAATTAGTGTTTTTTGTGATGGGTAGCACATATTTTCGACTCATTTCTGTTGTGTACCTAGTAACACCTACCTTACTGTACCACAAGTTTGGACTGTAATTGACAAAGTGTTCTCCTTGTGATGGGTTCTGACTCATGTCTGTTGAGTATTCAGTAACATCCACATTCCAACATGATTTGGAAAAATAATGATTCCATTTTTTTATTTTTTTATTATAAGAACATATACCATTTAATATATATCTATATAAGAACTCTTAGTGTAGAATTTGATTGTGTTACAGTGCACATTTAAAATGGGGCAAAACATAAAAATCTTAAATAAAAAGCTTACAAGCAAGCCTGGATGTCAAAATCAATAAGAATAAATAAATAAATATTTCCAGCGAATAAATGTTACAATAAATTAAAACAAGGTTTCATTTTCTGACACTGTCAGTAGCATTCACAAGTAAACACCAATATTTAATGCAATTAATCTCACCACATTCATGAAACAACACTGGAACAAGAAATATGAAACATGAATGAATTTTAATCAATGGAGGACAAGCACTAAAGTTGGCAAATGAGACTGAGATTGTTGTTTAAATTTATAGAGGATATAGTATTGTCTTCACAAGATCCAGATGTTCCTACATATTAAACCTGTTGTCAGGGGACCTGAATTTCAAACCTGTTGTTTGAAATTCATGCAGAATTTTCATAAATGTAGAATTCATTAATGTACCTTGTAGTGTGAAAGTTACTTTCACACTAAAATAATTTAGTCTTATGAAAAAACTTTGACATTTGTGTAAATATCATTACCTGATCTAATCCATCAATATTGTATCTATAATGAAATTACTGAATTGAACAAACATGAACTAGACAATACAGGACACAACAAAATAATGGCAAGTAAGGTGGCACAATTTACAAAATATACAGTGGTTCACTAACTAATGAAAAAAACTGATTAAATCAGGATTGTTGCTTTGAGCAAACCTCTGGCTTAGACATTCATGAGTCACTTAAATGACATGATAACATAAATCTCATAATTTAAACAGCATTTTCTCTCAGTACAGTACAGTTCACACAACAAATAAAGACAATATTTGGCATACGAAGCATTTCAAGGACACTGAAAACACTGTTGCTAAATCACAGCTGGTGCTAAATTATACTGTTGTATATTGTCAGACAGACATAACTGGTCTGGGTACTTTTCAACTGTGGTTATCTGCATTCTGCCTCAGACATACTGTATAATAAAAATTAAATACTGTTTTAAAAGGCTTTTTAATAATCTGCTAACATTCTTTACTTCATTAAGGGATAGGAATGGCAAGGTAACTTGCTTATATATTAACATTAATTCCATCTTGTCATTCTGAACTATTAAAATAATTAATATAAACCATTATCACAATTTATTTGTCTCATAAATATAGTCTCTAGCTGAACTTTGTGAAATGTGCAACTAAAATCTTCCAAAATTTTAAGTGCACTCAGTTTTTGATTGACACTTGAGGGATTCCTGACAAAAGTATTTGGAAACAAAAGATATAGGCTAGTGCTTTTGTTATCTTTATCTTAACCTGAACATACGGACATCTAAGAAGCAAAGCATTCTCATACACCTGTTGACAACACAAACAGCAACGTGGACACAGCCAATGAGGCTCATAGCAGCAAACTGATTGGAAAGGCTTTGTGTAGTGTGTGTGTGTGTATGTGTGTGTTGGAGTGTATGCACATATGTGTTTTATCTTGTGCTGCTACAGCCATTCACACTGAAGTTGGAAGTAAAAGACGATGAACGCCATAATCACTTGTTCTCTATCAGCATCTGCACTTTGCACACCAGATCTCTCGCCAGGGTCAGGATCTGCTTTATGTTGTGACGCTCGGCCATTTCTGAAAGACAAAAAACACAATTAGTGGCACATATTAGCAGCTACAAATCACAGTAACTTTGTAAAATATATACCATGCTCTAATTCAACTCACTTTAAAGGTCCCATGTCTTAGCATGTAAATGCATATCTGTACAACTTATATGTGTCCAAGGCTTCTGTCACAGTGGTGACATAATAAAGTGTGTTGAAATAAGTTTTCCTTGGTTTTTCAAGGACCTCTTTGTAATTCTGGCACAAACATGCACCGATTTTACTGCAAAATGTTATACATACAAAACTTGACCATGATTGGTTATTATTTTAGATATCACAAATCACAAAAATCCAAAATGGCTTGTTTTTTCTGTCATCCATCTTATGTAGATTCATCAGTATTCCTCAGACTGTAAGAACTAAACAAATTCATACTTTTGCAGCTTTCATTTTAGAGCACACAGTTCACAAACTTAAAAACTGAAGTTTATGTGAACTGTGTGGACTTTCACAGTATGGGACCTTTATGTACTGAAACGTTGGTCTGTGTACAAAACCTGATTTGAGAATAAGTATAGGGGTGTAATCAGCATATGTACTTAAAAGATGAATTTTTAGTTAGATGGGCCACATTAGATGCAAACACTCATAGGTTCACAAAACTGTAAATGAACAAATGCCACCAACTGTGTCAAACCCATGTCAATGGTCTAATTCAAAATTTTAAAGGGATGAAAAATTTCAACCTGAAAATTAACCACTGCTGCCAGAGAATGTAGAGCCATTTTCCTCAGTTAGAGTACAATAGAAGCACATGGCAGCCTAAACGGTAAGGGGTTATCTACACGTATATGAAATTTGCATTATTTACAGTGCTTGAATGAAAGTACTTTTACTTTTTGGTGTTTTTCAAATCTAGTAACAGTCTGCAAATAAGGCATTCAGTTAAACTGTATCCCTTGCCCAAAGCTGACATAGCCCTAACACATCTGCAGGTTTACTATTTCAAACTAGCTCCCCTCTACCAGTGATTGGAGGATGCATCTCAAACATGGTTGTAAAAGTAGTTTTACCATTGAAGAATTTAATGATATCAGTGAAGTCCATGTTATTCTCCAGGATAATGTCCCTGTAAATATCCACCAGAGCTAAGGCAATAAAGAGGACAAAATGACTCGAGGAGACATATTTGGCTGCCCAGATGGTTTCCCAGACTGCAAACACATCATCATACACCAGCTCTGCAAGACAAAGAGCAAAAGGACAAAAAGTTAACTCACATCAGTGCCTAAAGATCAGTCAGTCTCCTATTCTTCCAACTGACATAAAGTCTTTACCTCGCTTGAAGTCAAGGAGAAACCAGCGGTAGCAGAAGTAGAAGTGGGTGTAGTCTCCGTTCTGGTGCATGAGTTCAAAAAGCTCAGAGTCCAGGATCTACACAAAAGACCAGAAGAGACAGTAAG
The DNA here is from genome assembly GCA_029823295.1 of Pseudamia nigra. Taxonomy (NCBI): domain Eukaryota; kingdom Metazoa; phylum Chordata; class Actinopteri; order Kurtiformes; family Apogonidae; genus Pseudamia; species Pseudamia nigra. The sequence continues at coordinate 10,860 of JAQQAE010007603.1, read as the reverse complement.
AAGAAATGGCTTGGTTAGTAAGAAAAGAATAGTGAAGGTTGTAGGGAGAAGAATAGATTTGGTATTACTGCATTTGTATAAGCATACTGTGCTATGTCACCTGGATCAGAGAGCGCATGTTGGCAAAGTGAGTATCCATGGCTCCTCCATGTGGAAAGTTTTGATTCATTCTCTTCATAAGCTCTGTGAAGCAGCTGAAGGCAAGGGCCTCTGATAGAGGAAGTGTCAGAGTGAGTGGGCACTCTCATCTCTGTTGTTTCATCAATAAAAGTAAAAACACTCAAATATGTCAGAGATGAGAGTAAACAAGTTGTGATTCAGTGTTTTGACTCACCATCGTCCAGGATGACTAGAAGCGGAGCCAGCAGATCACACATGCCCTGTACATAACCGATGTCAAGATGCCTCCAGATATAGCTTTAAATAAACAACAGAGGAGCTGAATTTATCTGATGTGTCTGGTTTTATTTGCCAATCCAAGACATACAATACCTCAGGCTTAGATGAAATGTCCACATTTCTTATTTCAGAATCAACATTTACATGCTACTGAGTGTTGGTGTTCTTTTAAAACCTGATACTTTTATGACTATTGTCTATTCTATTTTGCTACTGGATCATAGATTTTGGAAAATGATCTCCAAATGAAGATCATTTTCTTTGAAGTTTTTTACCACTGCAGCTCCTGCACTGCAGCAGTGGCAGATCTATGTCCACATTATGTTAGTGCTGTGTCTGCTGGAGATGTGGTGCAATCTACCACAGACCTGTAATAGAAAAAAAATCCTACGTTGTTTGGCTCCTCGGGAGCTGATTTATTTGAACAAACTGCAGTCATATTGCCACAATGACTCTGCAAGATCCAGTGACAATGTAAAACAGTGTCGGGGAGAATTGTCAAACACATGCTCGAAGAAGTGAAGCATGGTATTAAAATGAATGAATTCAGCCTGTAATTGTGCTTGCAGTGTTTTTTCTGGTATAAAACAGCCACACAAAGGAAGAACAATATTAATCATGTGACTGAATAACGGTCACTCTTACTCCAGCAAAGTAAGCCAGACTACCACAGATGAGCAAATGTGTGTTTACCCTTCCTTTTAATATAGGTCACAGTTTTCAACCAGTGGTCTGTGGCCCACTGGGGGTCTGTGACAGTATTGCAAGTGGTCCCTGGTGTGACAACAAATGGATCCTCCTTCAATTTAGTGATGATGCAGCAGCAGGTACGATCTGACAAAAGGCACTTATATGATACACAACCCCTTTGTTGTTGGGCTGAATTGCCACAGCTTGCAGCAACAGCAGTAAAGTGTTTTTTTACCTTTTGCAACTACATATCTCTGTGAGAATGGATTTTCCACACTGGTATACTTGAAGAATAAGTACAGGGCAAGGCTGGAACCAGAGAATGATATGAGACTGTCCCTAGGTAAGAAAAAACTAATCTCAAACGCTGTCCTCATACTGAACAGCAGGGGTCCCCAGGTTGCTTCAGTCAGAATGGTGGTTGCTGGATCAGAATCAGTTGACAACCCCTGAATAGGTTATTAACATATATTTCGACTTTTATTGATCCTATAACCAAACTCTGTCAGACTTTATAGGTAAATCTGTTGTGTCATTTATACGTAATATAAGCTTTTTCACTCTTTGATAGACTCTGAAATATCTATTTTACCTGCACATGATGTTGCGCAGTTTGGCCAGGTTTGCAGGTGTGAAGTACCAGTAGTTCCTGTCACAGCGCTGGACATCTTTATCAATACGATGCAGATTCAGTGTATACAGGTCTAAAAGCTCTTGCTGAAACACATCAATGAAAAAATATTTAGCTGTTTAAGGAGGCAAATAACACTAATTGCAATGAGTGTGTATGAAGTGTGCATACAGAGAAGGCGCCTGCAACAGACTCTTCAGCCGTCACTTGTTTCTTGTCATCTCCACGCTCAGGCTGTGGATTGTAGTGAGGACAGAGGCTCTCCATCTCTGGCTCCTCAGACAGGATAGACTCTGTGCCCTCTGGACTGGGCTTTACCTCTTCCAGTCTGAGCTCCATGGGTGGGGCCGACTCCTCAGAGGAAGACAGTGCTTCACAACGCCCCTTCCTGCTCCAAGGCACCATGGAAACTTTGGCTTTGGGGATCTCCTCCATCTCTATGGCTGATGGCGACTCATCGGATTCGGTCAGACCCTGAGCTTCGTCATTCTGGGAACTGCAATAGACCTCTCTTGGTCTTGAAATCTGGGTGTCTGATGATAAGAGGAGGTTCTTCTCAGTTTCCTCCTCTTCCATCAACAAAACCTCTTGTGTCTCAGTGCGGTTTGGTTCTACTGTTTCTTCATGTGTCAACATTTCTGTCTTTTCCTGATTTGTTTCCTCAGTGCTTGAGACTTCTTCTTTGGATTCTGCTTGCATCATTTCTGATTCTATAGATTTGCCTTCTTTAGTATCTGCAAGTGCATCTGTCTCTCCATCCTCACACTCAACAGCAACCTGAGACTCAGCTTTTTCTTCCATTTTATTCTGTAGATCTGTCTCTTTGTTGGCCTTTACCTGGATTATGTTATCATCTGGCACTTCTGTCTTGATAGCTTCTGTTGTTTGGGGCATATCTGCTACTTCTTCCTTCTCTTCTTTGCCTGTTTCATCATCTTTGAGCTGACTACCGTCTGCTAGAACTTCACTGCCTACCACTGCATCTCGTGGCGCTTTAACAGGGCTCTGTGGTGCCTGGAGGACAGCTACGGATCTCATATCTTGTGCAGCACTCTCCTCTGTGCTGAGTGAACCGTCTGATAGGCCGGAAGTGACGGAGAAGTTACGGGAAGAAGGATGTCCGGAGTCAGGAGAGCTTGTCCCGTTCTGCAGCGCACCGTTGGGCATCTTTGGCACCTGTTTGGCCTCTTCACTCTTTGGCTCTGTCTCGATCTGGTCCACCTCCTCCACAGACTCAAACACCTGAAAGAACAAGCCAAAGGGAAGCAGGCTACTCCAGGGGAAGGGGTGAGACGAGGATGTGATAAACTAGAGGGAGAGAGTGCAGGGATGAAGAATATTGTTTCAAAATTTTGAGATGATCACATGCATGATTGATTCATCAAAAAATATGATCAAGATAAAAAAAGAAAGAAAAAAAAAACAGATGTTGAGATGTTGGAAGGACTCCAGTCCACAAATAAAGTTTAAGATTAAAAATAAAATGCAGAATACAGAGTGAGCATTCATACCTGTGTGCTGTTGCTGGAGTCACTCTGCAAGTGAGTTAGACTCTGCCTGTCTGAGCTGCAGCTCTGGGAGGACTGAAAAAAACATGTCAAAGAGTGATGTTAATAGACAGTAAAAAATTAGCAGATATGAGCAATATTGCATATTTAACAAAAAAGTATGTATCTTATATTTCAGTCACAGTAGCATTTTGTTATGAAGAGGAAACCTTGTCTTTTACTGTAAAATGTCAGCAAACCACATAAACACACCACATTTAACCAGCGGTGGCAGAAGTATTCAGACCCTTTACCAATATATCAATGGAAAATTACTCTGTCAAAATCAATAAGTAAAAATGTACTTAAGTAGGACATGAAATATAAATTAAATACCGAATTAAAAGAACTTGCTGGCGTCTTCTGACTTATGATGTAATATTATTTCTACTCTTGCTTGAATGTTGCTGCAGCATGATGGAATTGTTTCTGAGAAGCTGGCATTAGTTGAACTACTTTGTATCCAGTTATATAAATACAGACACCAGACAAACCTGAGCCCTCATCACGTGATAAATGGAGAAAAGAAGCAGTTTTGTCAAGCTAATTTAACTTTTCGCCAATCCCTGACTTTCCATGAGATATGGGATAATTTGAACATCTATCGAGATTAACCATGTGAGAAATTAAGGATTTATTTGTTTATTGTTATTTGTTTATTTATTTATTTATTAACTGTTATTGAATCAGACATCTGAAATAAGAATCCTCTGGTTTACACCTCAATGTACTGGTTAAATTACGCATCTTGAAACATTTTCATCAAAGTAATTGCAGAGTAGATATTGCAATATCAGTACAATGCAATATAGTATACAATGCAATATATAATAGTACAATACAAAATGATTGTCTTGTTCTTTTGTTCAGACCAAAGTGTAAAGCTGTTTTCATATCTTTGACATATTTCATTTCAACTGTACACTGCAGTCTTCCTCAAAAAATGTTAATGGGCCTTCTGTGACGTGTCACATCAGTTGATTTATCCTTTTCATAGGTGTGACCAACCTGACAGATCTATCAGACCCCCCCCCGCCCCCCTGTGCAATGGTCTTTGGAGGAGATTCCCAGGTGTATGAAAGCATGAGAGGCTCCTTCATCCATGTTGATGGTGTTGTGGGCATGCTTCCTGATTTTGATTACCTCTTTAGTGCATTGTTTGTGTTTATTGTCCTCTGCTCTAAGTATTTTTCTGTTGTGCCAGTCAATGATATGATTATTTCTTCTGCAATGGTCTGATATCACTAATTTGAAGAATTCTTTTTGATGTTCCCCTTCTGTATTGCAAAAGTTCTTCCTGTTTTTCCTATGTATATTTTTTCAACTGATTTGCATGGTATTTCATGGATGACATTGCATTTTTTTCTTGTTGTATTTTGTTCTTGGGGTGAACCAGAAGCTGCTGCAAGTTTGTGTCGGGTTCTATTACTGTGCTTATTCTGTGCTTCCTCATGATTTTTTGTATGGGTTTAGTTATTCCCCGAACACACAGTATGGTAGGATTTCTATGCATTTGTTATTATTTTGTGTTTTTTTTTCCTTGCAGTTTTTGTTCTTTGTTTTAGTTTTTGTCCTCCATTTATTGTTCATTTTGCATATTGGCAGTACATTAGTGCATGTGTTGTTCCTCCTTCTGTCTGTCCTCCTCATCCGTAATGATGCTGACCCATTCATATAACATTTTGACAACTGACAGCTGTCACAAAAGATGGATTAAAGAGGCAATCAAAATCAGGTAGCATCCCCACAACACCATCAAGCCGGATGAAGGAGCCTTCATGCTTTCACACACCCCCAAAGACCATCACACGATGGAGGGTGTGGCAGACCTAGTAGATCTGTCAGATCTGTCTGGTTGGTCACGCCTACAAAAAGGATAAATCAGCTGATGTGACACATTGCAGAACATCACATGACATTTTCTGAAGAAGACTGCAATGTATAGTCGAAATATACACTATACACTTGTATATTAACAAAAAAGCAAGAAACAATCTATGGTTAAAAAGGAAAAATGTATGAGAGAATACAAACAATATGTTGGAGTGGAAGTATGATGTAGCACAAAATGGAAATACACAAGTAAAGTACCTCATTTGTAGTTAAGCATAGTATTTCACTACATTTCACCACTGCATTTAGCTTGAAACACATTTGTCGAAGTTATTGGTACATACATACTGAGGAACAGCTCAGTACTTTCCAGACTGTCATTGAATGTGCTGCTATTACCTCATTGCTGACAGTGGAGTCGTGATGGCTCATCTTCTGAGTAGAACTATCTATGCTTGCTCCTGATGAGCACTTGGCTAATGCTGCAGCGTGCTGTTCTTTCTCCCGTTGGCGGATGATCTCTTCACAGCACAGCCATTCCTGCATGGTCTGCTGGTAGTGTGCTCGGACCTGCTCATCCGCCTAAGGATTGAAGTAATGGCTCATGGGTCAGCCGTGTAGGTAGAAAATGATTTGCAAATAAAGCCATAACAATGAAAATGCAAACCTCTTTCCTTTCAGCTTCAGACATCCCAAACTGGTAATGGCCCAGGAGGAAAGGCCACACCTCCTTACGCAGAGATGGTTCCACACCACCAAAGTATACCAGACGGAACAGCTCCTGTTCCTGATAGGACTAAAGACACAAAGCATGATTCTGGTCAGCTAGCTACTTTCTGTTCACTCCACCCTCAGTTTACATTAAAATAACTTATACCTTTATTCACACAGCAGCCTGTAAACAAAGTCATCACCATAGATTCACTTTGTTAATATACACAAATGGGCGGCAGGTGGTGAACATGCACTGGTGCCTCTCACAACTGTTACGATACATAACAATGCAATTATTTCAAATTTACTTCACAGAAATGTATGAAGAACAGCTTCAGATACAAGTAACATCTGCAGCTGTTTAGTCACCATCATCTGTTGCTCAATTAAGCATTTGAAGGCCCCCCTTGGATATAGACATGAAGGGCTGTTAATAAAGTGCTTCAAAACTGAACACATCTGTTCTACAGTGACTTTTACTATATAACTTTTCATGGCATATTTTTGCCAGAACTGGCTGCATTCCTACAGAGAACTAACACTGAATTCAACAGAGCCAGCCCACTCTGTTTATAAAGTCACTGTGTGCCAAAACTGATTTTAACCTTTCATAACCACGCAACCTTTTGACTCCAAAAACATAGCTGCAAGTGCTAGTCCCAAGGTGGACATGTATGGCAAGTGTGATGAACCTAGCTTCATTTGATCTGAGTTAGAGCACAGATGGACGAATGGCACCGAAGGCTGTAATCTGTGTAGGTAATTACTCGTCTGCTCATCAAGAGATGTGGTTCCTAATTGCTTTTATATTTTAAAACGATACATCAATAGCAAATAAATATTTAATTGCTGTTAATGGTGAAAAATCTCCCACAATGAAGAAAAATAATGAGATACTTTGAAATATTTTTTTAATGACTTAGCAAAAGTCTCACTCAAACTTTAACTGCAGGCTAAAATAATTAACATCCAAATACAGTGTGGACATGGGGTCTGACGGGGCTATTAGTCACACTTGATGCACACTGCAGTGAGACTAATGGTGTGAGCCTCATGATTAGCAGAGGATAAATATGAATGAGACAGACGAGTGACAGAGTCAAAGACAAAACCTGTGAGCGGACATGCAGATGAGTTTGTTTACACAGCATGTTGCCAGTGTGAGGTTATACTGCAGCACTGTGATGATAATGATTCTTACAGTGGAGTCCTGGAGGTATGTCTGCCACATGTCTGTCACGAGTCCCTTGTAGGCATCACACGGCACAGCAGGATCCACAATGGTATGGTTGACGAGAGCAGAGAGGTGTGTGCGCACAGTGGACAGGTGACGGCAGTATGCCAACCCTGAATGATAAAAGAGTTCATTGTCTCTAGTGATAATTGGAGCAATATAATGCGACTCTGCAAATGGTTTCATAACACAGCAAAATTATATTAAAGGGCTTTCAGTTTACACAATCAGTGAACACATACAGCCATAAAATGCCCGAGAGATGATCTGATACTTCATGTTGTCACAGAGCAGCTTCAGAGGAGCCCTGAGGAGAACACATACAACACATTTTACTTGCATAGAGAAAACAATACTGTTAATGTGAGATACTATCTACTGTAGTGTTTCATACTGTATATTTTCTGGCCCAAACATTCATCACTGAAATGTTATCGTAAAGCCTCTCTGGCACAGAGCCTCCAGCCATACCTTCCTTTTCTTATCATCTAATTTTCCAAACACATTTCTAAAGACCGTGAGGTAAATGTCAAATGATTATTTTAAGGGTAATTGCTATTTTCCTAAATCTTTGTTTCCATTGTCTATTACATCTGTATTGTTGGGCATGCCAGTATACCCTTGCAGGCTTATATAGCGCCGACACTGTGGAGTCCAGGTCCAAAGTGCACATTCCTCACCTCTCATGGTTGCACCCCTTTGGCGTCGCCCCCTCAGAGAAACTCCCTTGAGAACAGGAGGAACATGAGGACTTCCTGAGAGTGGGATGCCACATCGCAGCTCCCTGATCCATCAGGTCTGGTGGATTAACTACAGCAGGCACACATGGAAACACACAGTGGCTGCTATGAATATATTACACTCTGTTTTGCACTTAGGTGTTCTAAACACAGCAGGAAACATGCTGCCCAAGATTTATGATTAATGGTGATCTGCTAAAAGCTTACAGAGTACAATTAGTTTGTGCTTTTTCCCATGAGAGAGGGATAAATCATATAAACAATAAGTGCATTATGGAATTATAATGTTCAATTACAACATGTAGAAAACAAAATCAGGTTAACAAAGGCTTTTCTTCATGAGCCCTCACAGTTCAATCAATCAGCTTGTCCTTCATTAAAAGGTTACATTGTTGAAATGCAGTAAAAAAAAAGTGTAGCACAAGATGGCGGGAGGGTGAGTGGGGTTTTAATAGCAGGACACATCAATAAATTTTGCCAGAGGCAACAATAAGAGCCAGATTATTGGATGCAGGTAATTAAAGTAAGCTGACAGAAGGACAGGGTAGCTGAGGTGACAGTGTTACATCTGATTCCTGTGACTGAGGGGGATTCTTCAGGACAGCTGCAGGACCTCCTGGGAATAACCATGGTCCCTGCTTTGAGGGTGGACTGTCCACTTTGAACTGAGAGGGAGGAAGTCAGTTGGGGAGGATGGGTTACAGTCACTGGAACAAACAATGAGCAACATTTTCATAAACAAAACAACGATGTGAAGACAAGGCGCTGCTTGTGCTAATTTTCTTCTCTAGAGGAAAAAATGTCTCACCAAACTCTGACTGGCTGTTTGGATAAAGGATGCGGAAGACATAATCTGTGGCCTCGTCCTCCTCCTTATCGGAGACTGAGTCTGATGATCCAGATCCCTGAGGAACCCTCTTCCGCAGCTTGGGGAACACTTTTCCCTGCAATGTGAAAATAACTGTTATTAAAGTAATGTCAGCAAAGCCAAACAAAGCCATTCAATGGAATTTGAAATGATGTACTGTATGTCTCTATGACTAAGCCAAAGCCTAAGCGTATTAATAGAGGCTGAACATGCGTGGGTAGTTTTCATTACTCCGTTTGGCTGCAAATACAATTCTTTTCTCAGTCTTAAAATACATCATTCATTCACTGCCTGCGTGGTGCACAGACATAGCTGCATAACACATTCATCAGTATCACCCAGCAATACTGCAAGGCAGGACGTCAGTATCTGGACAAAAATAGCTATTGATTTGACACTGCTGATTTAACAGTCCTTTTGCAGAATACCTATAATATGCAATTTGTGTTTTGGATTTGGAACCAGAAAGCATCACCAAATAATAGGTTTGTGTGCTGACCTTTCCCCTCTGAGACCACAGCGGAGGGTCCAGCTGGCCGTGGGGGAGCAGGCCATTCTCCAAGCACGAGAGGAACTGGAGCAGGTGGCCTCCTCTGGGGAAGCGAAGAGGAGGCCTCTGGATCCCATCTTGACTGACCAGCACCACCGTCCCTCCACTGTCAACTGAGACCAAGTGGAAATGAGTCATAAGGACATTTCACTGGACAGCTTAGTTTAATACATGCGGTGATAATGAATAGAACAGACATTAGTAACCACAACTGGGAAGTTAAGATTTTAAATGTACATGTTGTAGACTAAATTTACTTTAAAAAATGTAATGGAACTATTTTAATTACATCAGTACAATGTAGCATGTACTTTTTCAATAGTTTTCTAACAGATGTTTTAAACCTGGCAAAGAAGGTCAAATGTCCTACAAAGAATAAAAAAGTATAACAGGCAGCGTACTAGTACTGAAAAGCATTCTTATCCAACATGGCTGATGGCCTTGGTGTGGTCATCTGGTATATTCTACTGTATATATTAGTTTTAACCAAAAAGTATTTAGACATTTTAATTAATAACTGTAATTTCTTTTCAAAATCAGCTAAATTAACTATGACCATTTTAAAGATGTTATATGAGTAATATTACTGTTACAATTATAAATACTGTACATTAAATATTAAAGGTCTGGATGGGCTTACTTTGTTGATGACAGTGCAAATAAACTATCTCTTCTAGAGGGATTGTCATGGCGTAGTCCCAGTATACACTGAAAAACAATGGATCAAACATAGTCAGTAGGATAATCAACATTTGATAAAACGAATAGAGAAATGAATACAGTCTTTACTTATTTATGTGAGTCAAAATCTCAAGGATCATTCATTTTACAGCTGATGGAGAGTGTCGTGAAAAGCATGCACACCGAGTAGAAGCTGCAGCGATGCCTAATGCAATAATCAATTTTTGGGTGAGAGAAACCATGCACAAGAGCATAACATGGTTTGCTAGTCTGAGCGATCTCTCAGTCAATAAGCCATCTGCTGGCTGCTGGTGGGCTGACAATAAGCCTCATCGGATTAGTAGAGTGTACAGAACCCACGAGCCACACACCAACATGCTGCATAATTCAGTAACACCAGTGTTACACAAACCGCACAGAGGAGCGGTGTTTGTTTGACTTAACTGGTAGACAGAGGATTACTAAAACACACAAATACCAGCGTTGTTAACAGACACTGGAAAGATTTTCTTTTACCTGCGTTCATAGTCTAAGTCTCCAACAGAACCATTCATGAGCTGATTGGGCGTCCACTTCAGGGTCATGGATTCAGCCGTCTGGTGCAAAGAGAGGTAACCTGGGATTGCCTCCATGTCATCTCTCTGAAACAAAACATGTCATCAGAGCCATTATTTGACACACTTTGTGTTGGCAAAAACAAGAAGCTGAAAAACTGCAAATCCACCATGCAGCTTTGAAATTAACCGTTGACCTTTTTACTTGAAGGTCACAGTATATTCAGAATCAGCATACGCAATAATCTGGGGCTATATGACATTTTCAACCTACTACAGAGCTAGTAGGTTGAAAATGGGTATGTAAGTCCATATGTACAGTATCTCACAGAAGTGAGTACACCCCCACATTTCTGCAGATATTTAATTATATCTTTTCATGGGACAACACTGAAGAAATTACACTTTGACACAATGAA
>JAQQAE010007602.1:0-15758 GCA_029823295.1 Pseudamia nigra | reverse complement strand
AAAAAATTAAAAATGTGACATTTTTGGACTGTGCGCCTTATAATCCGGTGCGCCCTATAGTGCGGAAAATACGGTAGACTCAAAAGGTACTTTGTTAATAAAACCCATGAAATGAAACTGTTTTGCCCTAGGGGACAAACTGACATTTTAATAGTTCTGGGGGTGACAAATTAAGACCTAAATTCACATGGACTCAGCAAAACTGTTCTATAGAAGGGCGAAAAAATGCTGCTGTGTCTGGTACATCTCAATTTCTGCTGTGGCATTTGGATGTTGCATCATGAAAACATGGATCCATTCTACCTTGTATCAACTTTTCTGGCTGTGGGTGGGGGCACATTTGGGGACCTTTAGTCCTAACTGTGCATTGTTTAAATACCACAGTCTACATAAGAATTACTGCTGGCCATGTCCATCCTTCTGTGACCACACTGTGCCATTTTATGCTCCATATACCGAGGATAACCAAAAGGTGGACTCAATTAAAGTTCAGATAAAAAATCCTTTACTGAAAACAGTTTAAGCATATGATACAGAAAACCAACAAAAACACAGCAGCACATCCCGAAGGTGAGACAGTAGCAAGGTCAAGAGAACAAAATCCAAAGGTCATACACAATGATCAAAAAACTGTAGGAAAGTTGCTGGCATGCTTGTTGCAGAGAACAAAGACAAACTGGCACAGGGTAAGAGGAAGATACAGACTAAATACACTGACATCCCCTTGCCATCTTAAGTGTTGTTCCTATTCTCCAAAAAAACTGAAGTGAATTTGGTGAGATTGACCCACGGAGGGCTGAGGGAGCAAGTTAACAACGATGGAACTCGAGGGTCCATACAACCCACGATGCCTTGCAACATGATGCTTTGGTGCAAGAAAATGCAGTAATGTACAAAACTCCTGGTTGATTCACACCAACAAGGGAGAGGGAGAATAAATTGTATCTGTTGCAGACAGAATACCAGAGTTAAAATTAGACCGTTAAACTACACGTATACATAAAATTAGATGTGAAAAAATTGTTTAGTGAGATGTAAAAACAATATATTGTGAACTTGAAATCACAATATACAGAAAAGATTTGAATCTTTGTTTATTCAAATTCACGAGTTGCACATCTCAGTGCATTGTGGGATTTAGACTCACCAATCTGAACTTAAAACAGTGGAGACCAATATTGATACATGTGGTATTGATCAGTTCAAACTTTGAAAAGTTGATGATTTGACACTATTTTATAGTCAACGTGGACTGTCTTTGAAATCCAAGGCCACAACAGATCACAGACCAAAACAAAAAAAGAACGATTGTCCGTGTTTAGCGGCAACAATACAGAAGTGTTTTGATGAAAGAGGAACAGCAGACAGTTGTCAAACAGGACTGCAGATCTGTACTCAAAGAGGATTGGACAGAAATTCATCTACAATTTAACTGATGGATGAACTAACAAAAATACTGGAATTATTTTTCTGTATTACTTGGCAGAATTATTACTGTCTGCTGTGTCTTTTTGACATAGTGGAATTTCTTCTTGGCAGAACCCACCTCGATTGCTGTTTCAGAAAAGTTTCTTTTTTATCCCTCAGTCAGCAGTTTCCATGTCATTTGAAAAGGAATCTGTTGTTACCATATATGGGTAACAGGGCGTTTCTGAATGGAAATGACCATGAGTGTAAACGAGTATGGTGATTACAAACGTAGAATTTGTCAACACTGATTATTTACTGATATGCTCAAGACCGGGGTACAAACATTTCATAAATACAGAATTTTGTACTTGTGCACATTCTAAATTTCATTTGTAAGTCAGAATTTAGTACCTTTTCTACACACTGAGAGCCCTGGAACCAGACAGTGATCTGTAATTGAATGCAATTTAATTTTTGAGTCATGTTAAGAAATAAACATTTGAACAAATAAAATCAACAACCTCCTTTGTGGAGGTAATAGAATAAAATTGTCGTGAGAAAGAATGAAGCCGTGCATAGTTCAGGCAAAACAAGGAGTCAGACCCGCTCTGAACTTTCATCCAGACATTTATGATCTCACCCAGTCCTGCACTAATCACGGCACCTTTAAATCCTGACATATGCTGACCATTGCTCACCTTTAAATTATAAAAAAAATCTCCTTCACGTCCTCAACCCCTCCTGAATTAATCTAAATAAATAGCAATACTATAACTAACTCCAACTGCGCTACCTCTTGAGCCACTGTCACCTCCAATAACCAGAGGGTTGGAAGTTTGAATCCTGCTTGATGCCAGTCATTGTCATTGTCTCCTTGGGAAAGATACTTCACCCACCTCACATGAATGTGAATGAATGAATGTTTGGTGGAGGGTGGAGAAGTCAGAGAGGCTGTTGGCATGAATTGACAGCCATTCCACCACCAGGAGTGGATGAATAATGGATTTAGTATAAGTGCTTTAGGAAGGAGACTTGAATCCATTGTAATTATAAATGCATAGGATTCCATATAAGTGGTTCATTCTGATGTATCAGTCGTGGCTGAGAATCGGGTGAAAAAGCACTGTGTAGTTACAACCATGTTGGGAAAAGTTGGGAAATGCTTCTCACAAATCTCACAAATGATCAGGTTTACAGTCAGCAGGTTAGTGACATGACTGGCATAGAAGAGGATGCCAAACACTGTTTCTGAAGTAAACATGGAGAGGGGTTCACCAGTCTGAAAAATACTGCGTTGACAAATGCAGCAAAGAATTACGATGAATGTTTTTCAGTGCAAAATTAGAAACAATTTGGGGATTTTGTTTCCTACAGTTCATGATATAATCTTTTCTGGTTGAACGGCCAACCTGCTGTTGGGTAGCTGGCTGTCGTTCAAAGTTTGTTAAGGTGAATATATACAAAAGTAATGTGGGATGGCGTGATCCTTGATGTTTAGTTCTCATTCCGTGGTTCCATGTGGTCCATTGTCTCTCATTGGCATCTCATTTCAATTGCGCTCGATCGTTCTCCAGCTCCTTCGCGCCGCACCTCATGTCAAGACAGCTGTACCCAATGCAGGCTAATGAGACCCCACAAAACCACGCCTCCTCCAAAATGTAGATCAGTAAATCCCTCAGCAGAAATCCACACCCCCTCAGACTGAACCATAACCTCAGTATTGTGGGTGTGATCTTGGGGAGCATAACTGCACGGTCTCAGGGACAATTCCAAATAAAGTCAGGGTCTGTGACCACAGTGCTGCAGCCGCAGTGACAGTGTCAACTCTACCATGCAACGAGGAAACCTTATATAAACCAGATCCAGAAATGTGCCACCCTCTCTGGGCCAGAGCTCATTTAAGATAGGCTGAGGTGTAGAACCCCTCCTGTGGTCTGATGAATCAAAATGTTAAAGTATTTTTGAAAATCATGAATGCTGTGTTCTTCTGGTTAAAGAGGAGTGGGACCATCCAGCTTGTTATCAGCACTCAGTATCTGTGATGGTATGGGGGTGCATTAGTGCACATGACAAGGGTAAGTATTTTTTATGCTATACACCATTAACACTAAACATGGTGTACAGGATTTGTAGCAACATATGTTGTTGTAAGTAAATGACTCTAAAATGTTTGTGACATTGTGATGCATGAAATATGACAAACGAGACTGAAATATTGAGCAGCTGAAACCCTGATTTAGGCAAGAATGAGAAAATATTCCACTTTCTCTTTCATTCCACTTTTCACAATTACTCCATTCTCAACACAGAGTATTGCCAAAAGAAGAGGTGACAAGAGCAGAGTGGGAAACATAACCGTGACTCAACTTTTTTTTGAAACAGTAGTGCAGACATCAAAGCCAAAATGAGTATGTCATTTTAAAAATCAATTACATTTCTCAGTTTTGACATTTTATATGTTACCTTTGCGCTGTTTTCAATAAATGTGGGGGTTAATTCTTTGCAAGTGATCACATCATGCTTTTAGATAGATTTTACACCATGGCTGAACTTTTTTGGAAAAGATTTGTATAAGCCACATATTCAATGGTAACAACACAGTGATTGCTATTCTGAGGTCTAATGAAAATAAAGGTATGAATATTATATTATGTTTGCAAATACTTTTTCTAAATCCCATAACCTGCACTTAAAGTACAACTAACATAATGCTACCACAATGCATACAAGGTCACATTCGTAATAACTCTCCCTAAATGGCTGCATACATTATTTGTAACAAAGGAGAAGATGTTGCCTTATAAGAAGCAGAAACTATTTACTGTACACACCACACCAATAGCCATTGTACTCTGGAGCCTGTGCCAGCGTGTGGAAAGAAAGCAAGGGATGTATATGGTGAAGCGGAAGTGATGACGCCACAGGACCAAGCAAATGAAAAACCCTGGCAAAAAAGGGAGGGATCATTGGAAGACAAAGAGAAAAGCGATGTAGGAGAGAGGGGACATGAGCAAGATGCTGAAGAATAGCACATGCAGAGACAATTGAACAACCACTGAACGATGCTGCCTCTGTGAATGTATGTGTCAGAGATAGACAGATTCTGCCGATGAGCAATACCCATCATTTGATAGTTTGTGACGAAACAATATGACACGCTGAGTCACCTTGTATTAGTACAGGCACCGCAATGCTTTGTTTAAGTATCCACATGCATGACATTACACTGGTTCTCGACATCTGTGTCTGCATCACACTGTCAGAGAGCATGCGTTCACATTCTCTTTTATGAATTTCTTTAATACGCTGCCTTATGGGACACAAATACACTGAGGTGACAAACACAAAAGACATAGCAAAAGACACATGACATCTCTTCTACTATCACCTGGATATCTATCACCTGGATACTATCACCTTTTCAACTGGTCTCACCCATATTTTCCACCAAACATCAAGTTAAGGCCCAGTTTTATCAAATGCAGAACACAAAAATGCATTTTTATCAGCTAATAAATATACTGTAGGTTAAGTAAAACAATCAACAGAATAAAGAATGCATCAACAAAATTGACGAAGCAAGCCATATAAGGAACAAAAATGAAAACATGAGAAAAAATGAAAAAATGAGATATACTCGACTGCAGCTGTGGGGAAGTGTTTACACTAACAACATCATAACATGAATTTGTTTAACACTTGCTGATGAAATTTTACTGCGCCAGTAAGCTAGCCGCTAATATTAGCTTTCCCATGAGTCCTCTGGCATGAACGTTCAGTTAGCCCCACTGCCATTCGTCCAAATCTGGTTAGATCCTGTTTTTGGGTCCAAAATAGCAGCCAGCAAGTGGCAACCCAAAGTATTCAAAAACC
The DNA here is from genome assembly GCA_029823295.1 of Pseudamia nigra. Classification (NCBI taxonomy): domain Eukaryota; kingdom Metazoa; phylum Chordata; class Actinopteri; order Kurtiformes; family Apogonidae; genus Pseudamia; species Pseudamia nigra. Next base: position 10,475 of record JAQQAE010007602.1, on the reverse strand, counting down.
TGTTAAACATACAGTACTGAGTGAAGAAGGGCTCTGGTGTGTTGATTTATTGAACAGTTTTGAATAGTTAAAGAGTTAACGAAAAGTTAATTGGTTCATTCTAGTGGTGGCCTAGAGGCTAGAGAAGCTAGCTTGTGACCAGAGGTTCACTAGTTCAAATCCCTGGAACAGCAGGAGATTTAGGAAGGTGAAAACCACCATCTGTCACCAACCTTCATCACCACTGAGCAAGGCCCTTAACCCCCAAAAGCTCCCAGAGAATCACACAGCGGCTGCCCACTGCTCCTCAGGAATGGGCAAAGTGCAGAAAACAAACCTTGTGTGTATATGTATATACACACACATATATATGTTAAAAGTAGTCTATTGGGAGATGTTAGGTAGAGTATATCTAATTTTTTTTAGTGTCACAGCTCTTAAATTTTATTAACTTTACTCAAACTAGGGATAAATCTACTCAAGCAGAATGAATGCAAATTGTTACATCACATTTAATGAGCAGATTCGACTGGTTTGTTTTTATAGTGTGTGAAAGTAGCTGCTGCACATCAATAAACATCCAACATCTCATAAAAAGTAATAAAATACTAACCTAACCTCAGACTGTTAAAAAGGAGGGAAAGGAGTAAACAAAGTGAGGAATAGATGACAAAGTGCAGAGAGGGGCTGCAGTTTTATAACTGGGACCTATTACAGTTTAATAACTTTTATGATGGGAAGTGTGATGCTACCATGGCAACAGAAACGTCTCTGCTTGTAGTATTCCATTACCCTTTACACCACCAACTTGCACCTACTATACCTATGACAGTTTTGACATCACACACAGGGCAGACACACCTGCAGTAACAAACCCGGGGGGCTTTCTGCATTCTTTGTTGTTTCACACAGGAAGGAAGATGGAAACACGCTGGGAGGTGCAGTGACGTGTGTGTCTGTGGATGAAAAAGCAACACGGGGGAAGGGATGGGTAAAGACAGATGTGCGGAGAGCTAGACAGAGACGAGAGCTGGGTTCAGGATGGATTCTTACACGCTACAGGCATGCTGACTCTGACCCAAAGTAGTAATCTACACTACAAGTCAAAAGTCTGGACACACTGTCTCCTTCAGTGGTGTGTTTATTATTTTCAACATTGTACATAAATACTGAAGACATCTAAAGTACGTTTTGTTTTAGATTGTCCAAAGTAGAGACATTTTGCTTTGATGACAACTGAGTTTACTTGTACCATTTCCTTCTTTCTATACGTGCTTTTAGACTATCAGTTGTTTTGTGCAGAGTCAGAGTCAAAGTCTGATTAGTGCTACTACAACTACTGTGCAAATCTATTTTATGGGAAGAAGCACACAGTCAAGTAAATAGAAAAGGTAGTCCACCATTAGTTTAAGAAATCTCAAGAGCTATGAATGTGTCCCCAAGTATCACCACAATCCTCAGACCTATGATTGGCTAAATGTTTCTGGAGCATTTTTTTCCTATATACTTAGTTTAGGCATAAAATGACTTGAGTTAAGGAAAAGGATCTGGGGAATGGGCTGAATAAGTACATGATAAAATGGGTGCACTGCCATACCCCTCTCCAACCACCTCCTATGAAGATTTTTGCAGCTCACTAATGTCACCTGGCCCACGTCATCAGTTTCCAGCATTTTTACACTCTCCTCATACCCTGTATTTTCAAAGTTGGTACGACACAATTAAGAAAGGGTTTGTGGCTCAAAGCAACAGTATGTAATGACTTAAGAGTAAAAATGGGAATCAAACCTCAGCATGGTCTTATATAAAGATTATTGCTGAGCATGATTAATTTAGGGCTGTGACTATACGTGCTTTGTCCTAAAATGTTGTTTTTGTGTGTGACCTTAAACTTTAATGCATTTGGCTTAAGAACACATAATCTACTGTTAAACTTCTACTGCAAAAATATAGAATAAAGGCAAGTTTTAAATATTTGTAGCAGAATAGCATACATACATAAATGCTAACTGTCTGTGTGTTGGTCCAAGGTTTATGAGTGAGCTCAGACAAACAAACTAGAAAACATACACTTTATCCATCCTTTATCTATGTCAAAGGGATGCAGTAAATCTAATGATATGTTTTGGTTTGCTTGCTTTTGCTCTGGGTGGAATGATATTGTATAAAGGAGAATGCACTGAGTTTACAAAGTCTTGTATTTAGCTAGAGGTTGAGATCTGCTTGTGATTTGGTTTTAGTCTTACACAGAAACATTTTTTTCAAGCTGTGTCAGTGTGCTGCAGACGCATAGCTATCATTCTGAAATTTTGTTTGTGGGTTCATATTTTTAATCCAATCACATTCATCTACATTAGCACTCCAGTAGTACTTTATTTATTCTTTTTAGGAAAATTTAACATGAAAACCTCATAGAAAAGAAAAACCAAATCACTCAGATATCTTCATTATGCCATCAGCTGTGGTGTTGAACAGTCTGATGCAAACGGGATGAAGGATCTTCTATAAAGTTCAATCCTGCAGGGAAGTGATATTAGATGTCCACTGCAGTTGTTCCTTTGTTTGTCTAGAATGAGGTGAAGAGGATGATCTGAGTTGTCCATAATGTCCTCCATCTTCTTCTGTGTGCACCTGTCCAGCCTCCCTCTAACCACTGATCCAGCCTTGTTAACCAGTCTATCCAGCCGTCTTGCATCTGTCTGTATCTGATACTTTCCCAGCAGACGGCAGAATAAAAAACTGCACTGTGCACCACTTACTGGTGAAACACATGAAGCATCTTACTGCTTAGTGGAAAAGTAGGTGGAAAAGTAAGTGGGTGGTTATGACACCTCATAGTGAAATCACACAGTGTGAGATAGAGTTACAAAGAGTCTGTTGAAAAAATAAGGAGTAATCACATCAACGTGCTTTATTTTGTCAACATCCTTCCAGTATTCTTTATTAGTAACCTGACAATATGAGACCTCAAACAAAGTATTAGTAGGAGATGCTGTTTTACCTTGACATGTTTTGGACGAGACCTGAGGCCTTCCTCAGAGACTGTGATGTGTCATTCAGCGGCTGTTCTCTCTAGAGCCCCTTTCCCACCAACATTCCCAGGAAGTTTTATTACCAGGAACTTATTTATGTGGGTAAAAAAAATTCCTGGTAATCTGTGTGCTTTGCTTTTCCACTGCACCATAAAATTCCACGTAATTTATTCAAATCAGGCCGATGACATGTGAGGGATGCTTCATGCAGAAAAATACAGATATCTTTAAAGACAAAACCCACAAAAAAGAAGCAACTGCAATTAATGTGTGGAATTTGTAAGTTTTCCTGATGAAGGTCTAGGACCGAGACATTGTATAAATAAAATATATTTTACAAGTTAAGGCAATGCTAGCTGAACACCATAAACTTACTACAGCTGCACTATGTTTATAGACATCCACTCATAATTTTTTTTATCATATCTTGTTTACAGTGTTAGGTAGAGTACACAGAAACAGTCAAAGTACAGTTACTTTATGGACCTGGATGGATGAATGGTCCATTTTTTCATATATATTATTTTATATATATTGTCCTAAACAATGCACTCATACAGATTTACACAATTGCCTGCATGTAATTCTATTGGTATACTATTTGAAAAGTGTTTATACTCTACTTAGATTTTGATGCCATGCAAACACACAGACAATAGGTCAGAACATGAGCTGTGATGCTGAAAAAAAAATACAAAAAGAGTCCATGAATGCTGTGAACAATGACAGCGCTCTCTGAGCTGCAAGAGAAGCTTGTCTGATTTGCTGGAGGAAGCAGTCCTGCTACTCCAATTGACACTTGTAATCCTGCATCAGTTTCTTCATGTTTCAGCTATTTCCCCAAACACACGATTGTTTTGGGTGGTGACTCGAGGTCCTGCTGAATTTCTTCTTTTACAAAGATGCTGAAAAGAGCCTGGACCTCATCATCCACTTCTCATGGCTTCTCTTCATTTTTAGCATTCTCCAAATTCTCAAGAAACAAGATTTAATAATAATGGATTTGATTTATATAGTGCTTTTTCAAATCTCTTTCCCAAAGCGCTTCCACTGAATCCATTATTTGTTCACTACTGGTGGTGGTAAACTACATCTGTAGCTATAGCTGCCCCGGGGCAGTGTTATGGTTCAGTTCGGGGGTATGTGGTTTCAGCATAGGGACCTACTGATTCCACATTTGGAGGAAGTATGTGTGTGTGTGTGTGTGTGTGTGACGTCTCATTTAGCCTGAATTGGCGACAGCCGGGGAAATAAGAAGAGATAAGAGGGAGAAGAGAAGGAACGCCAGAGAGACAACGAACCAGGTGGCTTTGAGAAAGAAGTGAGACCCTCACCGCACCATGGACTGAGAACCGAACGTCAGGGCCACACCATCACACTTTGCCTTTGTATATATTCACCTTAACAAACTTTGAACGACAAGAGCAGGCTAGCCGTCAACCAGAAAAGGACATGGAAAGACGGACTCGGCAGGTTTGCAAGCATACGTGCTGGGTAAGTCCTCACACCTACCCCTCCTCTAGTTTAGGACCAAGTGCACACACCCAGGGGAAGTACAGGTCACAAGTCATGTCCTGTGCAGCACGTGGGGACTGGTGGGGGCTGTCAGGGGGCTGGTATGGGGGCAGAGGTGAGGCAGCATCCCTTACAGGCAGACTGACAGAAATGTGGCTGCCAATTTGTGCCACCAAACATTCATTCATTCACATTCATATGGGGCAAAGTGGGTGAAGTGTCTTGCCCACGGACTCAGTGACAATGACTGGGATGGAATGGGATTTGAACCTCCAACACTCTGGTTATTGATTCACCCATTCTACCTCCTGAGCCACAGCTGCCCCTAATTTTAGCTTGTAGAAAAGAAATAAACAAGTTTCTGGCAGCATGGTGGCTTCTGTGTGGGGAAGAGCAAAATGCTAATGTGTTCCATCAATCAGCAGCACCCCCCCCCCTTTTAGAATTCCAGGTAGTCTGAAAAGTCCCACGTCACTACAGGGAACTTTTTCCAGGGAAAGTTTGTGGTTGGGGGAAAGTAATTGTGTGGAAAGGCACAGAGGCTTTTCAAAGTTCAAGTTCCTGCAGTGTAAAATGGGCTTAGGAGTTGCTGGCTTGATGGATCTGACAGATCTGTCAGGTTGGCCACGTCGTTCACCATCCAGTGTACTCTGGAGGAGAGCGTCTCAGGTGTGTGAAAGCATGAATGCTCCCTCATTGATGGTGTCCTTAGCCCACTTCCTGATTGTGGCTTAAAAAGGCAATAGAAATCAGAAAGCGCGTCAATGAAGGAGAAGGTGTGTCCAAACCTTCGACTGGCAGTGTATTTAACAGACATAAGCCATAAGGATATATATTTAAGTGTTAAAATATGTGTCATAATGGTTAAAGCTTACATACAGCACATTCGATATCCTGGCAGATGTGCTGCAGTGGGCGGAGGTTGGGGAAGCCTTAGTTTTTATTTCAGGGCGGGGAACACACAAACATGACATCACCATAATCACACTCATTCACAAACAAGTGCCCACACAGTACCGCAAACTGGCTGTGTGGGTGACGGGTACAATGCTGGGTGACTGGCACTCGGCAGTGGCATTTAGACAAAACTGTTCCTCAGCAGACAAACGTGAACACTCATGTACAGAGAAACACTTACGCTGGCGCAGTTGGCACTGTGGGTGTATGTTGTGTGTGTGTGTGAAGGGGAAGCCTGTGTGTTGTTAGTCCTGGATGAGCAGTGGGCACTACAGCATGTGAGTCTGCCATGTCCAGATAAGGGCAAAACAGGAGGTGTGAGAAAGCAACACACACCATGTCACAGATCCCCTCGCTTACTCATGTGTTTATCAGCTGGTTTATGTGTGTGTGCTCGACTGCAGGCAGAAAACACTTTTTCTAAATTCATGTATTTTTTTTAACTAATAGTCCTTAAATGTTCATGGCGTGCATCTTTTGCATCTCTCACACCCTACTTTTCGTTCACTGGTGAGTTATTTTTGGCCCATTTTAGTTAATTTACATTTCATTTTGTTGACTATTTATAACTTATAACATTTTAGTTCATTTTTTTATTTATTTTTAGTCCATTTCTTTTTATTATTATTGTATTTATTATTATTGTATTTATTATTATTTATTTTATTATTATTGTATTTATTGTATTATTTATTATTTTATTGAGTTTTGTTTGTTTAGTTACTTTTTTCTTCATTTTGTCAGTTATGTTTTTCATTTTATTGATGATTTTATTCATTGGGGGATTTTTTTTTGCTTTTTGGTCATTTGTTTTTTTTCTTTCATTTGTCTATATTTGATCATTTCTGTTTCTTTGGGGGGGGGGTTATTTTATTCATTTTTGTCATTTTTTGCTCACTTTGTTACTTGTTTCTACTAGTTGTTGATTAGTATATTCCTATTCTTGATTGCTTTGTTGATTTTTGGAATTTTTTGTTAAAATCCATGCCAATTTTGTGCATGTTCTCAATTATTGTTTCATATTGGTGATAATTTTATTCCTGTTTTCACCAGTTTGACATATTTACTTAATTATTTTTGTTTATTGCTGGATTAAGTTTTGCTCATTTTTCAATATTTATTTCATTTTTTGCATTCATTTAGTTTATTTTGTAATTACTGCATTCCATTTGTTGATTATTTTGTTCATTAAATAGATAGTATGTTCATTTTCTTCATCATCTTGTTGATTTTTGAGTGAGGTTTTTTCTGTTCATTTTGTTGATTTAGTTTTCCCTTTTCACTAGAACATGAAGAGTTGAATGCACAGGAGCTGATCCATAATTTTAGTCCTTTATTTCCCCTAGTTTGGTTTATTATATTGATCATTTTGTTAATTCTTGTTCATTTTCCTGACCATCCTGACCATTTCATCCAGTTAAGTCGACTTTTTCTTTATTTTGTTTCATAGTTTATTCAGTTTGTGTCAGCTTTTGTTCAGTTACATCCTCAATTTGTGATTCTTTTTTTTAAAATTTCCACACTGGGGATAATTTTATTCCTTAAATTGTTTGCCTTTTTTGTCCATTTTTGTCATTTTGCATCATTTTGTTCATTTAAAAAAAAAGATGATTTCATTTTTGTTGTTTTGGCACTCATGTTGTACTCTGTTTTTTTTGTTTGTAATTTTCATGTTTTCCATTGTATTGATGATTTTCGTCATCAAGAAGATGACATTTTTGTTCACTTCCCTGATCATTTTTCTATATTTTGATGGGGTATTTGTTCTTTTTTCTGCTAATTTTGTCATTATTTCTTGTTTTTGGGGTGGGTGGGTGATTTTGTTCCATTTTTTTCTTCATTTGATCCATTTTCTTGATTTTTTTGTTCATTTTTGTTCAGTTACATGCTCACTTCATGCATTTCCTTGATTATATTTTCATATTGGGGATAATTTTATTGCTTTTCTTCAACAGTTTGGCTTGTTTTCTTAATTTCTTTTCATTGCTTCATTAACGGTAGTCCATTTTTCTGTATTTCTTCATTCATTTGGTTCATTTTGTGATTCTTTTGTTCATTAAATAGATAATATTTTAATTTTGGTTAATTTTCTTCACCATCGTGTTCATTTTTGAGAGGTCTTTTCTGTTCATTTCATGGCTCATTTGGTTAATTTTGTTGATGATAGTTTTTCCTTTTCACCAGAACATGAAGAGTTCATCCAAAGACGCTCAACTAAAAATACACCTTCCGCCCTTGTGCGTGCGTACATGCACTTATGTCTAATCATTTCTCTCCTACTATACTCATCTGCTTCACCGCCTGTACGTGTTTTTATGAATGGGGTCTGCAGTCTGCAGTTTTTTCCTCCCATGCCAGACTTATAAAAGAGCAGCATTTATCATCCAAGGGGGACGTTGACCTTCTGCGCTGCTGCTTATGTGCTTATGAGCTGTACTATTACAGGTGAAGGTTGTTTTCCTGCTAATTTCAAATGTGCCTTTTATTAAATTTGTCTTGAAATGGCTCTTAAATGATGCCCTTGGGCTTCATAGTAATTTGCTTATGTCTTCATAACTTCTTTTTATCTCATAATGGATGCATGTCAAAGAGGATTTCAGAGATGAAGCACTCCATCAGTCCATTAATCCACAAGTACAAACATATTACACATTGATAAACAGGAAATGGGCCTAGATGAAGTAAAACTAAAGCTAAGAAAGACTCTTCAACCCTGTTCCCAAAATACCTGGTGGACCATCTCCCAATTACAGGAATTAGTTTAAGAGGCAACAGGTTACTAACATGGCTGGGATTAAACAGAGCATACCAAAGATATGGCATGACATGAAGCAAAGTAAATAGTGCAACAAAGTAAAAATGTTTCTGAGCATAACACTGAAAGAATTTTAGGTTTTCATATCATACTGTTCATAATATCATTAAAAGTCTCAAAACATCTACACAAGGCACAAGGCTGGAAACCTGTGGTGAGTGTGATCTTGGGGCCTTCAGATGGCACTGCATTAAAAACAGACATGATTCTGTAGCTGACTCATGAACACTTCCACAGCCATTGTCTGTGAGCATGGTTTGTCACTGCACCCACAAATGCAAGTTGAAGAGGAAACCCTATGTAAACCACATCCAGAAATGCAGCCATCTTCTCTGGGCCAGGTCTCATCTAAGACAGACCGAGATGAAGTGGACACTTGTTCTGTTTTCAAATTGTTTTGGAAATTTGGAAATCATGGCTGCTGTGTGCTCTGGCCTAATGAGGAGAGAGACCATCCAGCATTAGTTCAAAAGCCAGCATCTGTGGTGGTAGGGGGGTGCACATGGCACCTGCACTTTTGTGAAAGCAACATTAATGCTGGACAATACTGTCTTGAAGCAACATATGCTGCTAATTAGATGTCTTTTCTTTTTTCAAGGAAGGCCTTGTTTATTTCAGCAAAACCACATTCTACACATGTTGCAACAGCATGGCTCCATAGTTAAGAGTCTGGGTGCTAAACTAGCCTGATATCAGGCCTGTATTTCTGATACAGGCCTGATTTGTTGTCTACTGAAAATGTCTGGCACATAATGAAATGTAAAATATGACAAAGAAGACCTGACTTGTGGAGCTGCTGCAGGAATAGAAAAACATCCCACTGTCAAACTGGCAGCTACTGGACAAAGAAGAGGTGATGCACCAAAGTGGGAAACGTGACCCTGCCTCAACTTTTAGGAATCGTGTTAATGGCATTAGAATCTAAATAAATACATCTAGTATATTAGATCAGTTTCTTAACTTCTTAGTGTCCATGAAAAGGGTAAGAGCTCATGGTATTTTTGTCCTCTGACAGAGGTGGAGTTATGTCTACTTTTATCTGGGACTTTGGACAATTTTATGCACTTTTTCCACTTATGGAGTCTGTTTAATGCATCTCCACTCAGCATGGCCTTTCCCGCATTTCCATCACACAATATCTCATACCATCAACTATTTTTATGCATCCTCTGTCACACAGGATGATATCAGTTCGACTTCCCCCTACTTTACCCGACTTGGCTCAGTTTGGGCAACAGCATATTGCATTTCCACTGCATTTATAGCCCCACTCTGTCCTTTCCAGGTTATGGGATGTACATAATGTCGGAAAAACTGTGAATAGAGGTCTGTGGAAAATGACATACAATATATGTTTGGAATCCTGTTGATTTGTGCTATTTACAGTTTATATGCCAATTCCACTTCTTCAGATCATTTACTATCACACATTTAAAACCACTGAAATACATACACAAATGAACTACTCAGTGTGTCTCCACCAGGGATTTGAATCTTGGCCATGTCACTTTCAAATAGTATTTAAGTCATCACGGCCTAAAATTGACACATTGGACCAGTTGGATTAATGCTGTCATCTCCTGATGTCTGTGCAGATATTCATGTGGGTGGCAAATAGTCATGTGTTTAAAATCCTGGCACTGCTTGATGAGGCTTAGTCTTTAATATTACATGGAGATAGTGTGAAAGTAAAATTGAAAAAGAAAAGAATAGTGAGAAAACCTCTGATTGTGTTTTCAATTTTTACAACCAAATTTAACAGACTGATATTTACACAGTGTACCACGCTAATGTAAGTAGTTATATAAATAATGCAGAGAATATACAGCCTTTCCTCAATTTTGGGTCTGAATCACATTCCAAAAAAAATCAGCCAAGGGCAAATTAAGTGTTGATGACAAGGGGATTTGAAACAGCTGATGTGAAAAGATGTGTTTAAACATAATCTGGTTCAAAAGAGGAGGTTTAGTCCTTCAAGCGCAAAGATGGGCTAATGATCATCAGTTTTTCATCATATGAATGAGAACCTTACTGAGATATTTAAAGGCCCCATACTGTTAAAATCCATCTTTATTGAGTTTTGAGGTTTATACAAACTCTGTGATGTAAAATAAAAGCTGTAAAAAAAAAAAAAAAAAAAAAAACGGAACCTGCTCTGTACTCCCATTTCTGAGAAA
>JAQQAE010007601.1:0-15758 GCA_029823295.1 Pseudamia nigra | reverse complement strand
CACTATTAAACATAGTCCTGAGTTCTACTGTTGTTTTTTTTTTACAATTTGATTTCACCACATATTTAAGTGATTACTTCTCATCATCATTCAAGACTTTTTTCCAACCACATTTTTTCTTCAAAGATGATGGTTCCCCACTATCCTGATATCACTTGTTGCAGCTGAAACAGAATCATCCATGCATAAATTATCCAATGGGAGGCTCGTACCTATTTGCATAGTTAAATCCAGGTGGTGACCTTTTTTTTGGCCAGGCAGTGTAAAATTCTTGGTTATGTGAAGGGAATAAAGGTGAAAATAAAAGCATGTAGCATATATTTATGCATTTATTTCACATATATAGCGCTTACGAAGGTTTCAGCTGTCAGCAGTCACACACAGACTAATTGAGTGTTCTCATTTGATCTCTCTCAGTTCCCAGCATGCAGTTTGAGAAGACCGCCTACACGATGAAGGAGAAAGACAGCGTCCTCCACGTCCCTGTCATCCGAACAGGAGACCTGTCCTTCAAGTCGTCTGTGCGGTGTTTCACTCGGACCCTGTCGGCCATGGTGATGGACGACTTTGAGGAGCGGAGGAACGCCGACGACTCGCGCATCACCTTCTTCAAAGGAGAGAAGGTCGAGTTCATTACCAAAAATTCCACATTGTCAAAATCCATCTTCTCTGCATTTTAAGGTTTATATAAAGTCTGTGATGCAAAATAAAATCTGTAAACATCCAAACTTTCTCAGAAATCAGAAATCACAACACAAAAAGCTAGACAACAAGATGCGCACAATCATTTTCAAGGCCACTCAGTCATTTTTAAGGCAAAATTAGCCCCGTCCGCCACGAGCAACTGACAATATTTACGTCAATTTTAAGGAAATTATTCATGAATTTTGCATTATTCTGTGTTCACTGTAGCCTTGTGTTAGAATGTGATCCCAGGTCACCCTGGAAATGATGTGTGTTCTAACCAATCAGAGCTTTTTCTAATTAAATGTGGGTGGGTGCAACACGTCCACGTGCTGTAAGTGGAAACAGTGTATGAGGGACAAACGGGTGGGTGGTTTTTAACTTGTTCTGTCTGTGTTTTTGTCTCTCAGGTGAAGAACTGCACAGTCCACATCAACGACGACTCTGTGTTTGAGCCTGAGGAGGAGTTCCAGGTGCATCTTGGGACACCGCTGGGCGACCACTGGAGCGGAGCCATGGTGGGGGCAAATGATGTCGTCACTATCACCATCACCAATGATGAAGATGGTAAGAAATGTAGTTTTCATTTTTTTTGTCTGTGCATTTCAGATAAAGCCTCACATGGCATTTTCACTCTTACAGAACTGACCTAGCTTAGCATCAGGTTTTATATCAGGTGAGATAACATTCTCAAAAAAATCTCGATCAGTTTTCCCACGGTGAAGATAAAAAGTCATATTCTGTATCTAAGGTCGATAATGAACGTGCAATGGCAACGAACATTAGTGAACGGCAAACTTTTTGGTAATTTCTTTAAAAAAAATGTTTTCCTCATATTAACTCCATTCATTTAAAAGTAGCAGAAAAAAAGAGCAAAATAATCAATACAGTTCACATAAAATGCACACAAATTGTTAGAAATGGAAAAAACACCAAAAATGTGGACAAAAGTAAACAGTATAATCAAGAAAAATAATAAGAAATAATAGAATAGTCAATAAAATGTACAAAACTGCAGAGACAATTACAAAACTGAGATAATAAAAAAATAATGAATAGAATTAACATAATGCTCTGAAATTGATAAAAATGAAAAAAACACCAAAAATGTGAACAAAAGTAACCAAGGCAATCAAGAAAATTAAGAGAAATAACACAAAATAAACATTGTACTCAGAAATAACAAAAGATGGACAAAATATTCTACACAATGAGCAAAAAAAAACACAAAAATTGACAATCAAATGCAAGCAATGTGAAAAACTGAACAATTTAATCAAGAAAAATAACAAAAAAGAGAATACTCAATAAAATGGACAGAAATACTGAAAAAATAACCACAAATGGGGGGAAAAAAATCAATAAATTAAAAATAATTGAACAAATCTAAAACCCATTATAAAGGGATTTCACAGCTCCTTTTGATATTACTGCAATACAGGAAGAAAAGAATGCAACACATCACAATTTTTTTTTCACACATTACATGAATCTGGCGATGTTTTGGAGGCCATATAGTCAAATCCATCCACCTCAAAGACGTACATTTTCAAAGATGACAGATAATTTTTCACTTCTAATTAACTATTCACTCCTAATTGTTTATTTTCCTCTTTCTTGCTTAAGATAAAACTGATATAATTCTACTCGTATCCTTTGTTACCAAACATAAACAAACTGCTGCTGAAGTATTTCTAAGTACTGCATTCACATGCAGTAAGTGTCCACCAGAGGGTGCTGTTGTGACATGATCCTCTCCTTTACCTTCAGCTCCCACCATCGAGTTCGAGCAGGCGTCCTACCAGGTTCGAGAACCTCCTGGTCCAGATGGCATCGAAGTGCTCAACATCAAGGTGATCCGCCGAGGAGATCTGGACCGGACCTCCAAGATTCGCTGCAGCACCCGGGACGGGTCAGCCCAGTCTGGGGTCGACTACAATCCCAAAAGCAGAGTCCTCAAATTCACCCCTGGTTAGTGACACAAAGCTCTCATAAAATCCAGAAAAAACACAGATTGTGAGTAACCCTTGCATCCCTCACTCAAAATCACCTTAAAACAAGAATCCGTATCAAAATTTGAACCACACATCTGTTTAAATTGCACTAATAACTATTCTGACAAAAGTATAACATTTTTTATCATTTTATTTTATTTTTTTGTATTTTGCGTTACTCAAGAAAAAGTCATCAAATTTCAGGCTGAAGAAATGCAATTAATGTCAAATATTTGGACCTGATCAGTCCATGAGCATGTTTTTGTTCTTGGCTCTGCAGGGATGGACCACATCCTGTTTAAGGTGGAGATTCTGTCCAATGAGGACAGAGAGTGGCACGAGTCCTTCTCATTAGTGCTGGGCCCTGACGACCCTGTGGAGGCGGTGCTTGGGGAGGTCACCATGGCCACGGTGACGATCCTGGACCAGGAGGCCGCTGGCAGCCTCATCCTCCCGGCGCCACCTATTGTAAGTGCTTCAAGTCCAACATCATCACTTTAATTCATTCGGCAAATTTTCTGCCATCTTCCACAAACTGAGTGAACAAGCGCTCAAAAAATGCAGCAACATTAAAGTTTATTTTGACTTGTCAACAACTGTAATAAATTCTGTTATTGCTGCATCCTTATTTCCCACAACTTGTGTTAGTATGGGTAAGGTGGTCAGTGCTCAAAAACAAGTTAACTCTCGCATGGTGTTCGGGTCAAATTGACACCTTGTCATGTATTTGTAGAAAGAAAATGTGTCATGTGGAAGGAACAAAAAGGAACAAAATCATCACCAAAATAAACAAAATACTTAAAAATGAAAACAATGAACAGTGAAGGAAAAAAAGGATGAAAATGATCTTCATGCTGAACAAAATAACCAAGAAAATGTGCAAAATTATTCAGAAAATGAATCAAAACAAAGCAAAACAAAGCAAAACTATCCACGAAATGAACAAAGAACAAGTGGTACCGGTACAAAAATAACCAAGAAAATGAACAAATGTGAAGGAAAAACAAACAAATGTGAAGGAAAAATAAACAAAAGTGAAGAATAAATGAAATGTCATCCTGCAAAACCAACAAAATGAACCAAAAAAATCAAGTAAACGAGCAAAAATGAACAATATGATGAAGCAACGGAGCAAAACAAAGTTAAAAAATAAAAGAATAAAATGAACCACAAAAATGAACAAATCACCCAAAAAAGATGAATCTGTTCTATGATATAAAGTTACTTGCTACCTCAAATACTTTTATTTATGAGTACTTCTACTTCCTTTTACTCCCCGGCGCTTCCACACGACACAGCTTGTCTTTATAAATATATGACAAAGGGTCAATTTGACCCAAACACCACACGAGGGTTAAGCTAGGCTCACCAACCCTGGCACAGAGGTCGACTTCAGGACTAACACTCGTGGCTACTGTATGTTTTTGGAGACAAAAGGTCACATTTCCTAAAACTTCAAAGTCACTTCTGACACATACTGACTTTATTATCAGAGCTAGGGCCACCAAATTTCACGTAAGTGGGTGGGAGTGGGTCTACGTCTCTGTTCAGTGCAGGTCTGGGTTTTTTTGGTTTTTTTTTTGCATTTGTCACACTGTCCAGACCGTTCTTATTTAGGTTTATACAAACGCAGAATGGCCCAAATATCCAAGAGATTTTCATTGAAATTTGAAGTGTTTTATTTGTCGGGCTGAACAGATGGTTAAAGCACATTCCGTTAAAAAAGAAACAACACGTCTCTGTTTCCAGCTGTATGTACAGTATGATATGTGGTCTGTGCTAAATCTGCTTATGTCACTCAAAGCGACAATGAACATCTGCTGACAAAAGCTCGACTCTTCTAACATATAAAGACATGCTCCAAATTATTCCCTCCCTTCACTCAGAAATCGATTGCAAAAGCCTCGTTTTGCAATCACCGCCTCTAAACTATTCCTGTACTTACTTGCAGCCTCTCGGTATGTCCCGACATGAATATTAACCCATTTTTCTCTATCGAAGGCCTCCAGGTCTTTGAGGTTGGACGTACAGTAGCGCTGCGTTTTGGATTGTTGTCTTCATGGTCAGTTCAGAGTTTTCCTCCAGGATCTTGATAGACTGCTCCGGATTGTGTTTTGTGGAACCTCTTTACGGCATATTGTAACCTCAGTATGTGCCATCAATCACAATCAATTCATTTCTCCCATAGGAACAATTTACCTTAACGTAAAACCGATAGAGGTGTGAATAATTAGTGTGGTAAAAGCAGAAACAAACACCCAAAAATCAGATTATCTGTTAGAATGACACTGAAGACTTAATTTCTCCATGGGTGAGGGACTTAGGTGTATTGCATAGAACAAAGAAAGGACTTAAGTAAAATGATGAAAGACACCTTGAACAAGAGACTTCAGTGTGGTTTGTAAGACAACTTTTATTTTCCACAAACCATAACTTAAACTCTAAGGACTTTTGGCAGCCAACTCTGGGCTTTTTCTGCATTTAACTAATGCATTTTTCCAGAGGCAATATTTCCTCACCTGCCTTCCAACCTCTGCACGAAGCACCCCCTGAATCCCACTTCTTTGTCCTTGTCAGGTGGTGTCTCTTGCTGACTATGATCATGTACAGGAGGTGACAAAAGAGGGCAGTAAGAAGATGCCCTCTCCAGGTTACCCTCTGGTTTGCGTCACCCCCTGTGACCCTCATTACCCAAAATACTCGGTGATGAAGGAGCGGTGCGACGATGCCGGCATCAACCAGACACAGGTTCACTTCTCCTGGGAAGTGGCAGCGCCGACTGACACCAACGGAGCCCGGTCGCCATTTGAGACGGTCACTGACACCACACCGTACACCAGCGTGAACCACATGGTGAGTCACGTGTTTATTTGTTTGTATGTTGTTCGTGCAGCCGTAACCACCAAAGGAGGCGACACCCTGAGAGAAATATCCTCTTCAGGTATTTCTTGTCTTCAGTTGTCCTCACTGTTCCCTGTGTCTCGTCCAGGTCCTGGACAGTATTTATTTCAGCCGTCGCTTCCATGTCCGCTGCGTGGCACAGGCCAGAGATAAGGCCGGACACCTCGGGACACCTCTGAGGAGCAACATCGCCACCATTGGCACTGAAGGCTCCATCTGCCACACACCCGTTACCACTGGAACTGCCAGGGGTTTCCAGGCTCAGTCCTTCATCGCCACGCTCAAATACCTGGACGTCAAGCACAAGGAGCACCCGAACCGGTGAGGAAAGCGGCATCTAACATTCATTATTCAAGACCTCAAGTGTTTTATTACTTTCCTTTCTCACCTGCTGTTTGCGCTGGTTCAGGATCCACATCTCGGTGCAGATCCCCCATCAGGACGGCATGTTGCCCCTGGTGTCCACGATGCCGCTGCACAACCTGCACTTCCTCCTGTCAGAGTCGATCTACAGGCAACAGCACATCTGCTCCAACCTGGTCACCCTCAAAGACCTGCAGGGGATCTCCGGTCAGTTATGATGCAGAAATGACATTTTACGTACTCTCTCTGCGTTTATTTTTCTCATACGGAACCTAGAACGGGCGACCCGGTGGTGCAGTGGGTAGCACTCGTTCCTCACAGCTAGAAGGTCCTGGGTTCAGTCCCAAAACCGGGTGGTGGGCCCATTCTGTGTCAAGTTTGCATGTTCTCCCCATGTCTGCGTGGGTTCCCTCCGGGTTCTCCGGCTTCCTCCCACAACCAAAAACATGCACTGGTGAATTGGTGACTCTAAGTTGAACTGGCAACTCATCCAGGGTATACCCTGCCCTCGCCCTAAGTCAGCTGGGATCGGCTCCAGCGTCCCCCCCCCGACCCATGCGAGGATTAAGGGGTGGATGGATGGAACCTAGAACGTCCACAGAATAACTTTTTACTTGTACAGACACATTACTTACATATTTGTACTTTTTGCTTTTCTGCAGTTGTCTGACAGCGTTTTCCCATTTTTACCCGTACCCTTCCTGTCCAGTGTAAGAAACGGTTTTATGGTTTACTCCTTTACATGTATTTGAGTAGTTTTTCCCATAAAATGTACTTCTGAGCTATATTTGACTCCATATCAATGAGTAGGGGTAAAAAAGTTGACTTTTTTTTTTTAATTAAATAATTGATTGAATTTTTTTTTTAACTGAACAACATGACTAACAAGAGCCCATAAAAATGATGGCAAAAAGCAACAAAGACTACAAATGAACAAAATTAGCAAACGCTTAACAAAATGATGAGGGAAATTAATAAACTGGTCCAAACAGTCAAGTAAACTGAAAATTAAGCTCAAATTATCTATATAAGCAAAAAAGAAAGAAAATAATCAAGTAAATTAACAAAAACGAACAATATAATCAAGAAATGGAACAAAAACATCACGCAGAGGCGATCCCATGCGATGAGCGGCACCCATAACACAGTGGAAGTGAAGCGAAATGAACTGAGAATTTAACAGAACTTCCAAATACCACATGGCCTAGGTTACCAAACATAGCAGATAAATGACCCATCCTAAGGTCAGAGAGGTCAGAGAGACCACAGCCCTGTCTGACACTACAACCACGATGAGCAGAACAATACAGACATTCATTATCAGAAAATATGGTTCCTGTTTGCCCGAAATGCCAACCCGTCCTGCATTTCCACAATCTCTCCCACGCCCCACCTGTAAGTCCCAGCTGCCCCACAACACTAGTGTGTACAAAAATAAAAAAATAAACATGTTTACAGCCCGGTACAAACAGCGGGTTTGTTTTTTCAATAAGATGGTAGAGGGTAGAGACAAGCTGGAGGCATCTCAGTGTAGAAGTGTGTAAAACACTGACAGGAAGTACTTTACTACGCAGTGACCACTCTGCTTAGTTATTTTCCTTCTCTTAGTTAAAGTACGTCGTCCTTCCACAGAGTCAGGCTTCCTTGATGACGTGTCCTATGACAGCATCTCCCTGGGACCCGGGTACGACCGTCCATACCAGTTCAACCCCAACGTCCGTGAGCCCAAGAGCCTCCAGCTGTACAAACACCTGAACCTGAAGAGCTGCATCTGGACGTTCGACGCCTACTACGACATGACGGAGCTTATCGACGTCTGCGGCGGCTCCGTCACCGCTGATTTCCAGGTACGGCGTTCAACCGAAGCCCAGTTCTTTAATAGGTTGTTTCAGATCCGGTTTCTGTTGTATTTGTACAGCTGTTCTTATTACTTGAGGAAAACTCATCCCAAATTGGGCCAAAAATAGAGTGGTGTGTTTTGAGTGTAGCTTTAAATGTCTGCTGTATTTAGAAAACTTTTGAGGTTTTCTCTTGCCACGTCTTTCCCACAAGTGAAAACCTGAAACACTATTAAATGTAGCAAATGTAAAATTTTAGCATATTATGTTGGATTTAAAGCGACGAAACGAACCGATCGAGGCGGGGTTACGCTGTCGTCTCTGTATGCGATGAGTGCTACGACGGCATGAATTCACAGGTCGAAAAATAGTTCTGACCCTAAACCTAGTCCTACGGAATGACAGGTGGGGTGTTCAGCCGTAACTAGAGAATTTTTTTTTCCTGCACATTTTGTGATGCAGAGCTGTCTTAAAAGTCCAAAAGGTGGGAAAACGGAAAATAGTGAGTTGAGCCCATTTCACTCATAAAAATTCAAATTCTTGTCTCTTCTGTTCATTTTTAGACATTAAGTCCAATCCTGGGACATTTGGATGAATGTGTATTAATGTGTTTTATGATTGCTTTTGTTATTTACTCAGGTACAGCACAGAAAATTTAGTTGTAAAGCTACTCTTAATTCTGTTTTTTTATGTGTTATCACCGGTATTGATGTGTTTTGTTACAACTAAGTCACACCACTCCTTTTACAGCTCAGAAAACATAGTTTTGTGCCTGATATTACGTTGCACATTGTTTCAGGTTCGGGATTCGGCTCAGTCGTTCCTGACGGTGCAGGTTCCTCTCTACGTGTCCTACATCTACGTGACGGCGCCGAGGGGCTGGGCGTCTCTGGAGCATCACACCGAGATGGAGTTCTCCTTCTTCTACGACACTGTGCTCTGGAGGACGGGTGAGGACGAAAACACAGCATCCTGTCTGCTGTGGCACAGCTTTTTTTGGATTCGGAGCACATTTTGAGTGAATCAAGGAAATGAACAAAAATCAATAAAATAAACAAAAACCAGAGTCAGAGAATCCACAACAATCGAATTTACCTTGACTTTTCTGTTATGGTCTGTTTTTTGCCATATGCACATTCACTCTCAGCTTGATACTACATGTACTTTTTTAAAGTGATTGGGTGATTTTTGAGTTTTGTTGTTTCCTTGGGACCATCATTATCAATATCACAATATCTTAATTTTTAATGAAATGCATCCATATGCCGTAACATTTGTATCTGACATAAATGTAAAAAAAAAATCATAAAATATATATTAATCTAGACTGACCTTATTTTGTTTACAGCCAGCCCACACTGCCTTTCACAAGAATAGATTTTAAAAAAGTCAACAAAATAAGCAATAAATCAGAAAAATTAACAATGAAATAATAAAGATAATTAACAAAATAATCAATAAAACGGATGAAATGGACATATAAATAATTCTACTGGTAAAAAATGAACAAAATCTTCCATCTTACTAAAACTACGATGGTTTTATGTGTGCAGGGATCCAGACTGACAGCGTCCTCTCGGCCCGACTGCAGATCATCAGGATCTACATCAGAGAAGACGGACGCCTGGTGATCGAGTTCAAGACCCACGCCAAATTTAGAGGTTAGAGCACCATGACAGGCCGACATTAAGACAAATGCATCTCAAGTCGGCTAATAATAGGTCGACTAATAAATAAAGCAATATAGAAACAAAACCAATTCTCTCCAGGTCAGTTTGTCCTCGACCATCACACTCTGCCGGGTCATAAGTCCCGCCTGATGGCCCCCGACCACCTCGGAGGAATTGAATTTGACATGCAGCTGCTGTGGAGCGCCCAGACCTTCGACTCGCCGTACCAGCTGTGGAGGGTCACCAGCTCCTACAGCAGGTCAGTCTCGTCACACTGCTCCCTCTGTTGTTCTGTCCCTCCGTGTGTGACACTGTCTGATAGCATTAACTCTGTGTTGTTTTTGCGTAACACCTCAACAGGAAGGACTATTCCGGAGAGTACACCGTCTTCTTGATCCCCTGCACCGTCCAGCCCACTCAGCCGTGGATCGACCCTGGAGACAAACCTCTGTCCTGCACCGCTCATGCTCCAGAGAAGTATGTCTGTCCTACCGCAGACTGTGTATATTAGTGGACAAAGTGACGTGCCCTATTTGTTTCTGAACGGCCCTTTTGAGGCCGATCAAGCTGACATTTTGGAGTCAGAAACAGGATGGAGCCATATTTGGACAAACGGTGGCAGATTTTCCGGAGCGCAGTATGTCAAGGTCTCCTCGATAAGCTAATACTAGCTGCTAGCTCACTGACCCGGTAAAACTTCACCAAGCATTGACAAATATCATTTTACTGTACTTCATTGTTAGTGTAAACACTTATCCACAGCTACAGTCGAGCGTATCTCAAGTAGAACTATGTTGTTTAAAATAAATGGAAGATCCAAAGGTCCAACTTGGTCT
Organism: Pseudamia nigra; assembly: GCA_029823295.1. NCBI lineage: Eukaryota > Metazoa > Chordata > Actinopteri > Kurtiformes > Apogonidae > Pseudamia > Pseudamia nigra. The sequence goes on along the minus strand of JAQQAE010007601.1, from coordinate 5,472 downwards.
GACTCCGCTGGCGAGTCGAGTTACCATAGCGACCTGTCAGTCAAATCCCAGCACAGGAGTGATTTGTCTGAATATTTGCCGAAACATCTTAATAACAGAGCAAAAGGTTCAAGATAGACCAACAGATCACTTATTAAGGGTCCAAATAAAATGACTGTGACCATGATGACTCATAACAAACATGTATTCACTTAGTATTTCCAGGGAGACGTCCATCGTAACTCTACGGAGCTTCTTGGAGCCCGGTTAACGGTGCCCCAGCTTCCGACAGCGGTGTTACAACGTTATAACTGTGGAGCCTCATTTAATGCGGTGAAAATCACTGAAGCCTGTAATAATGGAGTTTGAAAAGAGCAATTCTTTGTACTGAAGCCAACATTCTCCATCTGGTTCTGCCTTATGTTTTAAATAATTAATGAACATCTGCAATTAACACCTTCATTGGTCATAATACTCTTTTTTCATATTTCTGCAAGGATTTGATTGGTGAAATTCACCATCAACGCCATTGGTTGTATGTTTGAAAGGTTACATCCAGAAGCATTTTATTTGAATGTATAATTCCAGCTCGTTGGAACTCAAAACTGACCTGAATTATTCCCATTGTGTCAGGCGTGTACGTAAATGTCATCAGTCTGAACCAAACGGTTTATTCTGTCAGGTTTCTGGTGCCCATCGCCTTCCAGCAGACGAACCGGCCCGTTCCAGTGGTTTATTCACTCAACACGGAGTTCCAGCTGTGCAACAACGAGAAGGTGTTCATGATGGATCCGGCCACCGCCGACGTCTCCATGGCCGAGATGGACTACAAGGGCGCATTCTCCATGGGTGCGTTCACGGGCCTCTGCAGTTTCTCAGTTTGGTTGTACAAGTGGGGGTTGTTTTATTTATTTCTTCCTAGTTTGAGTTTTATTTGGTTTAAATGTTTACATTTTTCAGGTAAATGAGGAAAGTCTTGATGAAAAATGATGAAAGAATCAGGAACTGTGGGAAAACTGATGTTCACATTTCGTTTGTGTTGCGTCGTTTGACCTCTCCGACTTTGGTTTCGATATTTCCCTGGTGAAGTTACACTTTAAATAGTTTTTTTTTTCATAAGTAGACAGTGAAATTTGCCATATTTAGTAGTACTTTCATATCACACCAGACACTTTAACACCAGACGTGATGCAATATTGTGATTGTGCAACATTAATCGTTCTATAAAGTTTTATAGTTGTCACTATAAACAGATTTGAGTAATTTAATGAAAAATTGGTATTTCAAAAGTAAAACATTTACATTCAGATGCACTGTAGCAAAAAAGATAAAATCTTAATATTCCACAAGCTACAAGGTACAAAAAACACAAAAGAGAATGCATTTTTGGTTTGGTACACCTTACTTTATTCATCCAGTCATTTTTAATGTAAGTTGGACACAGTGTTTTCCTGTCTTCACATATTTTGCAGAGTTTTTTTCCACTTAATTTTCTTTCATCATGTGCTGCCAGTTTGGACATTTGAGAGGTTTCCATTTCTCTGCTTGCAGCAGGAGGTCGTTTCTCTGCTTTCTAATGAAGAGCCTCTTCTAATAGCAGACAATAAAGTGGCTCATTGTTTGCGACACAGTTTATTTTAAATCTACTTGGACACCATCCACTTGCTAATGAGACTAATTAGTCTTTGAAGTCAGCGTGACGTCCGAATATGCAAACCTCCTGGAGGTACATTTACAGGAGGCAGTAACATTCCATCAAAGCCAAAATGTTCTGTTCATGAAGCATGCTCTGCTGCCCCCTGCAGGTCAGACACTGTACGGCAGAGTGCTGTGGAACCCTGATCAGAACCTGAACGCAGCCTACAAACTGCAGCTGGAGAAGGTTTATCTCTGCACCGGCAGGGATGGATACGTGCCCTTCTTTGACCCCACGGGGACGCTGTACAATGAGGGGCCTCAGTACGGCTGCATCCAGCCCAACAAGAACCTTAAACATCGCTTCCTGTTGCTGGTACGAACATTTACACACTTCACCCTGGATTTTTTTCAGCTCAGTTATTTTTATCCGGTTCATTTACAGTTGTCAAATAATGACAAAGACAATAAACAATGTTTCACCACCCTCTTACCATAAAATAATCAACACAATAGGAAGTTCATGTCCAGACCAGATGCAGATGAACTCGGTGACCTCACACCACAGCCCAACTTCCAGTGAATTAAAAACAGAATGCAATGATTGTCAAATCTCATAAACCCATATTTTGTTCCCAGTAGAACTTAACCCTTGTAATGTGTCAGAAAACTGCCCACATCTTTAGTGTTAGCGGGTCAAATTTGACCCGTGATTTAACTCAGCCTGAAAATACTTAAAAACACTAGTTATCATCCAATATTGTTTTTCACGTCACTTAGTATTAATTTATATCCATTTGGACACTGATTTAATTTTGTTTTTTGGCTCCACAGACCTTTTATCTTACAATATACCACTCATTTTCGATTACAAAAACTGTTTAAATTCATTAATTATATTTCCGACAGTGATCCATGTTGTATAAACTAATATTAGAGTACACCTACCCAAAAAAAATTCTTAGATTTAAAAAAAAATTTTTTTAAATTGTTAACAATAGTGACATCTGCGGTGTTACGGGTCAAAACCAACCTGTATAGATTTATAGTAGGATAAAAACAAAAAGTCAATTCCTTTTCATAAAACCAACTTTGTTTTAATCAGAATTGCAAGTGCAAATTGAAAATTAAACCATAAACTGAACATTGAAAAACAACTTGTGTGTGTATAGGACAGGTGTGTGTATGTGTCTGTGTGTTGTGTGTGAACCATAAACTGAACTTTGAGAGACAATATTTTGTACAGTATGTGTGAGTGTGCACGTGTGTGGGTGTGTGTTTGTGTGTTGTGGGGCACATTGAGCCATATTTGACCCACAGCTTTTAAATGATGCATTCAACAGCCAGTACTCTCTGCCGGGTCATATTTGACCCATAACACCACAAATGTCAGTTTTTTTTTTTTTGAGACCTCTAGAATTTAGTAAAATGGTGAAAATTAATTTTGTTGCCTTAAAATAGTTGTCTCTGAGGATTAGATGAAGCCTCGTTCCGGTACAAAAAAGCAAATGGTACTTTTAACATACTTAAACTTGAAAACGGGTCAATTTTGACCCAAACACAAATATCAGATGTTGAAACTGAGGCAGTTTATCATTTTGTGGAAAATATTTATCTCATTTTGAAGTTGATGGCAGCAACACATCTAAAAAAAATTGAAACAAGGGCAACAAAAGGGTAGAAAAGTAATTGGCTCAAATCAGAAACATCTGAAGGAGCATTTGACAACTAACTACGTACATATGTTTTCTGGTAACAGGAGCATTTCAGAGAAACAGAGCCTCTCAGACGTGCAGAAGGGCAGAGGTTCATCAACCTGCAATAATCTGTGTCTAAAAAGTGTGGAAGAATTTCATAATAATGTTTGTCCATTGTAAAATTGCCTTTGAAGATCCCACCACCCACAGCACACAATCAAATTCCAAAGGAGCTGATATTTTCCACGACATACTAAAACGTCTCAATTTCAGCATCTGATTTACTGTTTATGTCATATTGGGAGTAAAATATACAGTATGTTCATGAAATTTGCAAATCATTGCATTTTGTTCTATTTACATGTTATTTACATTTTATTTATCTCCCAACTTTTTTGGAATTGTTGTAATATGAGGACGCTGTGCTATTTATCTACGATTTAACTCTGCAACAGAACAAGCTTTCCAGGTTTTATTTACATACGCTTGGTGTCATTTGACACGTGCACACAATAGGTAAACATATCCTAACAAACCAGTCCGACCAGTCTCATGGTGCACAATAATGCTGCATTTGTTTGAGGATATTTAACATCAGATTTAATTTAAATTCCTGTTTTTTTTTCTCCACCGTGTAAATTCTTTGCCATCTCTGACGCGTCTACTCAGAGCTGACCTCAAGCCTGCATCAGTCAAATACTTTGCATAGTCATGTACTACACGTCTCATTTGTGATGGTTGGATCAGTAAGCGATGACACACCTCCCGCTCTGTCCTCTGATTATTTCTGTTTTTGTTTCCGCAGGATCGTAAACAGCCGGACGTATGTGACAAATATTTCCACGATGTTCCCTTCGAGGCGGAGTTTGCCTCTGACGTTGCCGAGCTGCAGGATATGATGGCCATGCCGGGTGTCGACGGCTTCACAATGAAGGTTGACGCTCTCTACAAGGTGTGTGAAACCAACAGCTACCAATATTTACACTGTTTGACGGAGTAATGCTGGCAGATTCAATGATTAGATTTACAGCTTAAACTGCAGTCAGCTCACGGCAAGTAGAGCATTCACATTAGTATAATCTGAAACATTCCACTAATTACAGCAAAATTGCTTAATCATAATCAAAATATTGCCCATATCTTGTTCATTTTGTTCCATTCTATTTCTAAATATTATAATACATAAAGATACTTCCTTTATGACTCAGTCATCCTGGCTTTAACCTGGTGAAATTGACCTTAAGAGATTTCTCATTTGTTTTCATCACAATCAGGCCATAAAAAAAGAGTATAAATATGTCAAATAAAAATAGCTATACTAAACTTGTCAACTGCAAGAGGTGCCGAATCCAATCAGTATGGATTGATATCTTATTAGTAACAAGGTATGAGCAATGTTATTATTATTATTTTTTTACTTTTTTACATTTTCTATATTATTAACCATGTACTGGGTCCAAATGACTTAGGAACGTAATCGCTGGTCATAATGAGTCACAGGAGGATTTGCAGACTTAAGTATTGTTGAAAACCTTGAAGTTCTTATTTTCAGAATGTTGGAGTCTTTTCAGTTTATGGCTCTAACTACTTTCTTTAATAATATCTCACGTATTTTTTTAATTAATCGAGTAGTTGTTCAGTTGCGAAAACATCCGAAAATTGTTAATAAGTGTTTCTGAAAGCTCAAGTTGATACCTTTAACTTTTCTGCTTCCGTGCCTTTTCAGTTCAACTAATTTAATTAGAGCTGCAACAATGAATCCACTAATGGCTACGGACTTGCTTCTCCATAGCAAAGATAATTTATTTTGGAAAATAAGTCAGTCGGAGGCTTGCACCAGTCACATTCACTTGTCCCCAGAGCAGGAATGGCTTAAAAAGGTGTGGCGGTGAATACAGTTGCTGTGTCCCAATCATAGACTATATATATACAGTGGTGCCTCGGATAATGACGATAATCCGTTCCGGCGTCACGGTCGTTATCCGAATCAGTCATTGTCCGATGCAACTTTTTCCATAAAATACACGTAAAATTAATTAATCCGTTCTGGACCCACAACAAACTCCCATGTACAGTATGTATTACACATCCCTACCTGCATATTTATTTTATATTATTTTATTTTATATTATTTTAAAAGGAACTTATGTCAATTATCTGA
>JAQQAE010007600.1:0-15759 GCA_029823295.1 Pseudamia nigra | reverse complement strand
AATTTGATTTCACCACACATTTAAGTGATCACCGGTCATGATCATTCAAGATTTTTTTCCAACCACATTTTTTCTTCAAAGATGATGGTTCCCCACTATCCTCATATCACTTGTTGCCAGCTGAAACATAATCACTTGTGTAGAAATTATCCAATGGGAGGCTCGTACCTGTTTGCTTAGTTAAATCCAGGTGGTGACCTTTTTTTTGACCAGGCAGTGTATATACATGAAATTTTTCCTCCACATTTAACCCGTCCGCTGGGGGAGCAGTGGGGGGGCTGCATGCAGCTCCCAGGGAGCATCTGGGGGGCCTTACAGTGGTGATGATGAGGGTGGAGACAGATGGTGGCCTTCACCTTCCCCACCTAGATCTGCCGGTCTGGGGATTCGAGCTGGCGACCCTCCAGTCACAGGCCTGCTTCTCGAGCCTCTTGGCCACCACTGCCCCACCTTTTTTTTTCCTAGGGACTCAACTTTTAGAAATAACATAACTGTCATGACCCAAATCACAAATCTAAAAATCATGGCAAGGAGTGAATTTGTGCATAAATGAATGTTCTCACGCATTTTACCCTCAGTGTTATAATATTACAAGGCTTCCATTATTATTTAGATTAAATAAGTACAGTAACGTTTTATTTATATAGCACCTTTCAAGATAAAAAAAAACACAAAGTGCTTTACAAGCAAATGCGCAAAGATTATACAATAAAATCCAGTAAATTAACAATCAAAACTCAATCATAAAAGATAGTCATCCAAATGCAAGTTTAAAAAGATGTGTTTTTAGCTGCTTTTTTAAAAATGATCACTGAGTCCACAGTTCTGGAGCTCATGGGGCCACAGGAGCTCTGTCACCGTTAGTTTTCAGCCTGGTCTGCGGCACGGCCAGCAGGCCCTGATCAGACGACCTCAGGGTCCTGCTGGTGGTGTATGGGTTTAAAAGCTCATGAATGAAGGAAGGTGCTTGTGCGTGTAGGGATCTGAACGTCAAAAGCAGGGTCGTAAACTGGACCCTGGGCAGGTAAATGACCCATGTTGAAGAAATGTAGGCTAAAGAAATCACAGTTTTGTTTTATGTTTGTGCTTGTTAAGACATATACACACATTAATACTGAATGCGGTAATTGGATATAGGATAAGGCAAAGAGCTCTCATTCATTCTCAAGAGTATTATAATTACAATAATCAGAAGAATACAAAAATTCAGTATCAGAAACATAGTTCTTGCTTGCTTTAAATGCCAAATTCTTTTGGGACCATTATAAAGTCTCCCATGATCCTCCTGTGGTTCCTGAACCAGTGTTTGGGGATGGCTGCTTTAGACCATGAGTTGTTTTGTGCAGAGGAAGGCGTGGTACGGAGTCTGTAGCCCATTTAGTACTACAATTACTGTCAGTCAGTCTGAAAAATATCGACAACTTCGAATGTGTCCCTAAGTGCAGTCACCACAACATCAAACACTATCAGAGCTGCTGTAAACTGTTCATTATCCAAGGCTGCTAATTCTACTAAATGTCTCCTCTGCTGCAGTCATACAGTTCAAAAGCTCTTAGTGAGCTGCAGAGCCACTTTCAACATGGTGTTGCTCACTGGTTTTCACGACTGCACTAGGGGACACAACCAAAGTTCTTGAGATTTTTCTGATTGACTCACCAGCATTTCTAATAATATGGATTTGTAGTGTAATTGTAGTGGATCTTAGTTTCTTCACCTCCGAAACACATCAAAACTCTATCCTCTCCTAGCTACACCTGATGCAGAAAAACCCGTCCATGCCTTTATCTTCTCAAGGCTGGACTATTGTAACGGGCTCCTTTATTGGGATTCCTGCAAAAGAGTTGCAAATGCATCCAGAAGAGTGCAGGTAGAATACTAATGCCAGCCACAAAATACAAACGTATTACATCCATGCTATACTCACTGCACTGGCTTCCTGTCTCTGCCCAGATTGGTTATAAAACCTTGCTCCTTACCCATAAATGCATCAATGGAAACGCCCCATCATACCTGCAGGAGCTCATCACACAGCAAACCTCTACCCATACCCTCAGGTCATCCAGCAGACACCTCCTTCATGTTCCTACCATCAGGTTCCGCACCACGGGGGACGGAGCCTTTTGTTCTGCTGCACCGAGGCTCTGGAATTACCTCCCTGTGGAGCTGAGAGAAATACACAACTTGGACTCTTTTAAAGCCAATCTGAAAACATACAGTATCTATTTAAGAAAGCATATAGTTGCTGATGCTTATATTTTGATATTTGATGTTTTGATTTTTTTAATGTGTCTGAAATTCCTTGAATGAAAAGTGTGTTGCAAATCAAATCTGTTATTATTATCATCATTAACAGGGCTATCGGGTCTGTGCTCACCCTTCCTCAACACAAGACAACTAGAGCACATTAAGAAGGCATGAAATGGCTCAAATTAACTCTTGATGAAGCACATAAAATGTTACCGCCTCATGAATCTGATGAGAGAATGGCATGAATGTACAAAACTGCCATCAAAGCTAAATGTGTCTGCACTGAACAGTCTAAAATATAAAATGTCATGTTTTTTTTTTTGCACTTTTATTCACTGCATATTCCCATATATGTTCTTTCACAGTTTGAATGTCTTCAATGTTAATGTATAATGTTGAAAATAGTAAAAATAAAGACAAACCACTGAAGTAGAAAGTGTGTCCAAACTTTCATTTTCAGAATTCATGCGATTCTGAAAATGAAGTCTGACAAGCCATCATTTGCTTTAAAGCAACCTGTATATCATACCAACCTAATCTTTTATATTCATATGTGTATCAAGGTTAAAACAAGTGTGCATGTCTCCTATTACAGTCTCTCCTGAAGTCAAGAGGTTTATTTATTTCCTATCTGTGTTTGGTGTCGCATTACACCTTTTTTCTCTGACCTAAGGAAAGGCTGCAGAAGGTTTATAGGTAGTATTAAATGTAAACCTAAAAGGAAGTGAACTGCTTCAAATCACTGTTTAGAAGTAGATTTGAGTGCATCCAAAAAGATTGAAACAGCGTTATTTCCAAATAAAGATATGACAAACAACAAAAAAAATCCAAGGTTGTGTAGGTCTTTTGCAGATGTGTGTATTATGACTAATAGAGGATGCTGTGGCTGCGTGGAGAGAATGCAAATAAGCTGTGTATATCACATATTTAATCATTCACTGTGCTGATTCTCATTTTCTGAATACATTCTGCATGACCTGACCTAGAAGTGCATCTGTATTTTTATTCACATCTCATCAAGTCAAGGTGTTTTCTATCTGTGCAGGTACAACGTCGACTCATGAAAGCAAAATACAGCTCGTTGCTGACTTCGTTATATGCAACAGGAGTTTGCTAGTGATGCCGACACGAACCAATTTGCATAAGTAACCATGAGAAAATGGGCTGATATTTTATCTACCTCACCATGTACCTCAACCAAGGTGAATCTTTTCCAAAATAACACTTGGCACTGCACTGCCAATCGAGAGTCACCTTTAGCCTCTCTGTGAGTGAGCAGTCAGTAAATTGGTATGAAGTGAAGGAAAAGAACTCACTGCTCTGCCTGGCACTAGAAATTTTCTGAGCACTCCCAAGTGCTTTTCTTATTCCAGCAATAAATTGTGATAGAAAAAAGGTTATGCCTGCAGTCAAGACTTTTAAACACTCCCCTGATGGAACAGGTAATAGTGGGCAATATGGGTTGACATCTTATTTATAGTTTCTTGTAAGTGAAAATATCCTGTTTGCCATAAACAGTTCTCATTCCCCTTGAAATGGAAAGAGGAGGCAATTTTCTTCTCCCTGATTTTCAACCTTTTTCTTCAACTTCAGTTTAATGTTTTTAATCCCCACTAGGTAATAACGTAGCCAAAGCTGCATTTAAATCTGTGCAAGAGTTTACACGTGTAAACGCAGGTTATAGATGTGGCCTCCAGCTCTTTTAACATGTTTTATATGATGTTCAGGTCAGAACCACTGGACAAAGAACAAGTAAAATAATGACTTTTATAAGTGGTCAAGTTTTCACATACAGAAGACACTTTCTTCACAATCTGGATATGCAGTAATCTGACTCTAATCTGATGACCAGAGGTGGGTAGTACTCAAGTACATTTACTCCCTTACTTGTACTTGAGTAGCTTTTTTCCCCATAAAATGTCCTTCAGAGAGTAGATGTTTTACAGAATACTTTTTACTCTTACTCAGTTACATTTGGCATGAAAACAATGCACTCCTACTCAGTTACGTTTAGATGCATCTAAATGAGTAGGAGTAAAAATGGTCGTAATGAAAAGGTGCAAAAAAGTCAATTAAATTAAAAAAAACTGCACAAAATAATCAAACTAATTATCAAAATGAAAATACTAAGTAACAAAATGTGCAAAAAATAATGACAAATTTAACAAAATTAGTAAAAAAAAATGAGCGAACTCATCAAGAAAATCAACAAAACTCAACACAGCAGTCACGTACGTAAGTTTTAACATTAACTTAGTAAACAAAAATGACAACAAATTGAACAAAAACTTGACAAGGTAAGCAACAGTATTAGCAAAAATGATCAAAAGGTGAACAAAAATGGACAAAAAACAAAATAATGAACCAAATTAGTCAAAATGAACAACACCGGTAAAGAAAATCAAAACAACCAATTTGAAAAATGAACAAAGTAACCAACAAAAATCCATAGAATCAAGAAACAAAAATGACCAAAAATGCCTGTTTGAACACAATATATTAGGTTGTAATAAATTCCATGTCATAATACGTACTTGAATACTTTTTTTATGAGGCACTCTTTTACTTTTACTCAATTACTTCTAGTTGATTGGAACCATAAAGTAACCATACATTTACTCGAGTACTGTTTTTGTGTACACTACGCACCTCTGCTAATGACAATGAAGCTTTAACTAATGCACATGGTTACGTTCCAGATATATGAACAACAAAAAATAAGGCAAGGAGAACACATCGCATCCTGTGTCTGTCCAGAAGTGAAATACTCCGAAGCTTAAACTACACTGCGATGCAGAGAGCTTCCTTTTGGTTTCTTGTCTAGGTGTATTTGTTCACAGCAGTGTTTTGATTCTGTGTGTATGTCTGTGTTAAGTATCCTCCTGTAGCCTAATTAAAAACTCTACTTGCATAACTTGATCACAAATCTACCACAAGCTTTTCAGGCTGCTGCTTGACAAAGGCTGCAACTCTCGGAGCTTTGTTTTATTGTTATACTCGCACTCAGTGGTTTGTTAATATTTAATGTATGACTTGAAACCACTGGTTGGACAGTTTTATGTTTAACAGTCCTATTACAGTTTCACTTACTTTTTTGTCTATAGGCCTGTTGTTACAGCAATGAAAAGGCAAAGCACTTGAACTGAACTTGACACTGTAATAATGTTTTATAGTCAACTGTATCAGTACCATAATTGTCTTATTCACCTGAACATACTGTATTAAATAATAGTTATGTTATTTTAATTTACATCTATCATCAACTGTTGCCCCCAGGGACATTTCACTTTTAATTCCACCTGCTGAACAGGATAAAAGTGTTTTAACAACCCTACTAGGGCTGCACAATTAATCACTTCACAATTATAACCTCAACATCAGCCCGTGCAATTACATACTGTAATTGCAAAGGACTATATAATTGCAATTCAAAGGGCTAGATTTAAGAGGACTTAATATGATCTTATGTGCAGAAATGAAAAAAAAAAACCCAAAACATCTGTTGCCTGGTGATAGGCCCTGTGTAAAATGTGAAAGTTATTGCATTTATTTAACGGTCACATATCATAGCACTTACGGTTATATATTTACTGCGTGTACTGTAGATGTCTACAAGACTTATGTAAAGCTAGTGACAAAATAAAGTGAGAAGATATTGATTTTCTGCACTTTGGTTTTTTAGGGAATGTTGTAACATCCATGTTTCAGCAGAAAATACTCTGGGTGAACTGTATTATTCCCAAGGTGATTTGTGATCAGATTTTGGCACAAAGCTGAAGCAAAAACAACTTTCTGAAAAAAAAAAAGGAATACAATACTTGCCCTTATGGGGCTCATTGTAGTTTCAGTATGAGTGGTTTTAACATGACGTTCTAAGTATAATTCTATGTTTTTGGGGGGTAGTTTACCATGAATTTATGACATGTGATGTGGCAAATCACCGAAGTTATACTTGTTTTTCTTGAAGGCCATCTAGTGAGGCTTTTTTCCAGGACTGGTAGGACTGATCATATTTTAACAGCTTTTATCTTGTATCACAGAATGTATAAACACCTTAAACCACCGCAAAATTGATTTTAATGGTATGAGACATTTACTGGTTTTTATGCTTGCCTTGACATTTCAAAAAATATATGTATTTTCTTTGCAGAGTCAAATCACAATATTGCCCATAACTGAAATATTACTTTTTCACCAATCATTTTTTTCACCTAACACATACTACTTGCAATAATTATTTCTCCTTATCTTTGTAGTTGTACTGAATGTGATAACTCCAACAGCAGTACATAAATGATGTTAAGGTCCACAGTGGGTGCTACTTGATCTCTGACCTTAGATCTGTCATCACCAAGGAGATGCAGGGAAGCCTATGCTGTAATTTAAGTGAATGTGTTTCTGTATCTGCTTAATTGTCGGATTGTGCAGTAGAGGATGGGAGCAGTGATCGTATTTCTTCCGGGTTGAGAAGCGAAGGGAGGGATGAGCCCGATGAGCAGTGATGCTGTTGCTCCGCACATCAGGCTCGTCTCCTTCAGTCAGTCAGACCCAGGCGGAGGCTGCACGTCCGCTGGCTCCGGGGATCCTACCGCATAGCGTGACTGCCAGCCTGAAGAACCCGCTTTCACGCCCACGCACCGTTTAAATGGATATCTCTTCTGAAACGCAATTGTGACATCGGACGGCGCCCGTGTAGCCGCGTTCGACGCCTCACCTCCGGCTTGGTTTTCAGGGTTACGGGTTTATCTCGACGACACAGAGGACCACACTCCCCCCATCGTTAGCTCGCTAAGCTAGCTAGCCCGCTAACTTAGCTGTGATACTTTATAGTTTTCTGCTTCTAGCTTCACCCGCGGTCTCCGGCGCCACACGAGGGGATTGAGGAACCCCGTCACGCCAGGTAAGTGAACTGGTTGAAGTCACAGTCCGGTTAAAATTGTGCCTTTTGTGGCGACAGTGTCAACACCGGGCTTGTTTCTGGCCGGTGAAACGTTATCTGGTAGCCGCAGACTGGCGCGATGGCAGCGGGTTCTTGTTGACAGAAGCAGCCAAGCAACGGGAACGTGATGCGACTCCGACTCGAACACGCATATTGTGTGTTACTAAACCGCTTATTAGCCGGTAGTTATTGACCACCGGACTAAAACGTGTCTAATTCACGTTTTGCTGTTTTGCCGATAGCGACGGTTTTAAGTACTTTTTTGGCCAGCGTTCACTTAGGACCGGAGGTTTGTCGTGAATGGGCCACCGCCAGGTTCACGGTATCTCACTCTTGCCGCATTTGACTGCAGCGGGTTTACTTGCACGGTTTATTCAAATGTGTCCGCTGTCAGACAACCCGGCTTGTCTAAGAAAGAAGAAGCTTGTCTAAGTTCAACATTACGCTCACAGTTTGCTTTTGAGGGACATTTCCTCATTTCTTTCCCCTCATGTCACAGCTTCTATGTTGCACAACCTGGAAAGATGAACTACACAACCGGAATTTAACCCCTGCTTGCTGTGTCTTGTGTGTCCCGGTAGAGGTCACACGGTTTAACGGAGCTCCCTCCAAACAGGGGGTACAGCAGCTACTGTCCACACTGACCCTTTTTCCTGCCTTGAACACTTAGGGCCCTCCCTCTCAGTAGAAACGAGGTTAATCACATTTCATGTAATTCAATCACTACCTTTTATAGGGTTTAGCTGACGCATGTGGAGTCTGACCCCTGTGTGTGTGTGTAAAAAATAATAAAAAAATAAACCGGTGGAGTGAGTGGAAGAGGAGAGAATGAGCATGCATGAGTGAGCATGCATCAACAATGCTGCAATTATCTCAGGAGATGAGAAAATGGATTCACTATCAATCCTGCAAGCATATGGAGTTGCAAAGGGGAGCAGATGAAGATGTAGGTTTGAAAATGAAAGAATTAAATTAACCTGTCATGTTCCTTACAGGGAGAGGAAAGAGGAGTATGTATTATTTATCCTGGTGCGTGTGTGGCGTTGGGTGTACGTGTGTGGTGGGACAATATGCCGTTTTGCTGGAAGGGAGAAGCTGCTGTGCCTCTACCTGTAGCACAAATCCCATGGTGCACAACATGAGCTGACTGCTTTGATCACCTTTTGATCATCCGAGCTAAACGACATAAAAAGAACCACTGACCTGATCCCTGTATTAATATTTAAACATCTAGATGATATTACCCTTAAACATACAGTATTCATGATGTGCAAGTTCTCCTGCACTTGGTTTTGTTCCCATCTGGCTTGAATGGAGCATGTCTCTCCGTTGTATGTCTGTATGTATGTGTTGTAGCCCTGTGTTAGAGCAAGTCTGTCCAGCATTGAAAGGAAATGAATCATGTTCCTCATTTCAAGGCCATGGAGTCGGCATGATGTGTTTCCTGCCTCGTGTGTGTTAACTGTGTTTTCAGCCTTCAGCAGATGTGCCTGCTTGTGTTCCTCTGCAATTCTGTTGGTCTGAGCTAAGATTTTTACAAAGTAGGAAGAGTGTGGACTGTTTTGTTTTAGGGTTTCTGATTTTTGGACGAGGTTGAAATGTAGATATGGGATGAAGGAGTGAACATCGTCAGTAAATGGGTAAGAAAAGATTTTAAACAGGGTGCATCACATGTAAGCAATAGGTTTGTTTGTTGCTTTTTCATTGGGTAGTAGTAAAGCAGGTGGTAATAATTATTATAAATGCATGGTGTGGAATGTTATTACTTTAATTTCTGCAGAAAAGGAGTCATGGTGTACCTTTTTGGTTTTTACCTTCATTATGTGAAATTGGTATAGCGTTTGTGTTTTCCATGCTGCTTCTTGTCATGGTCCAAAAGTGAAAGATGCCTGATCTCACAGTGTAAATCTCTGATATCCACTTTGCTTGTGTGCGTATTTCTGTATATGTTCTTGTCATGGAAGGTGGCTTTGGTGCATTTATTGCTCCTAGCTGCTTGGGAACAATAGTTCTATTCTGGCCCATGTCTCCGGAGGGAGGCAGCAGCATTCGGCGTTCCCGGCACTCAGTGTGCCAGCGAGTCTTGGTTTAGGATTGGGTTTCCACAGCCACCTGGAGCTTGGAGCACAGGAATGCCATTGTTCCTCCTCCCAGACTATGGCCAGATCGGACACACATACACATGCACATAAACAAACATGTGCACACACTCAGGACATTGCATGCAGTAAGAGCCCTTACCCGTCCTCCTGTCCCCCAAAACTGAGGTCACCCTGCTTTATGTTGTCATTGCTTATATAAATAGACACTGAAACATTGGCCCTCTAAGAACTGACATTCACAACAGAACATGCTTGACTGTTTAGTATTTTATGCAGCTGCAACCCTCAGTAGCGGTGAGCTGAACTTTTTGTTGTAAAAGCACTTCCCTCTGATAACCTACAACCTGCTGAAAACTGAAGAGAAATGCAAGTGGGACTTTTGGAATATATTTTTAACAGATATATAATATAACAGTTTGGATTATTTGTTTTGAATGTTGATAAGCGATCAACCAATATGGGTTTTTCCCGATTTATAAGTAGTTAAGGAGGCCGATAACCGGTATGTGGAGCCGATATTCATTTGAAGTAAAAGTGTAAAAATGTTGAATAACACAAAACACTTAACTTGGTTTAAATGCCTAAAGCATGTTTATTTAACCAAACAAAATAAATAGCTCCAGAAGTGCATGGATCCTAGACTCACAAGTTATTGTAGTAGTAGTGAGCTGTAGATTTTTTAATGTAACTCTCACGCACACACACTATTCTCCACATTACATACATTCAACCCATTGCTGATGCATAGTCTGCTGAGGGTTTAGAGCCAGACCGGACAACTAATGTCATAGTAAAAACTAATCAGCCTCCACATTAGCATGTTTCCCTACAATAAAACAAGTGAACTGAGTTTTTAGGTGTTCGCTCTCAATCACACACACATGCTTTTACTATCACGGACTGTTTGAAAGTCGATATTATCAGCAGCATTCTTTCAAGTAATTCACAGACCTGTCGGGAAGTACTTAAGTAAACATAGCGGCAGCTAATGTTTACTCCTCTCTTACGTCATTCTGTTGTACATTGTGACGTTAGTAGATGTAGAGCACTGAGATGTTTATTACAATTTTGGGAGAGTTTTCTGCATTTCCCTTTGACACATGTTTGCTCTTTGGAGCTTGTGCACACGAGAAAACGTTACCTCTCTGCCATGACACACACAGCTTATGCACATTGTGGCTTGCTTAACCAATCAGATGGCGTCGTGGGCGGAACAATGCTGGAGACAGAAGTGGCAGGAGGGGGGACCAAAATAACCCAGTTTTTAATTGATTTCTTGATATGGGCCCGTCGGATTAAAAAAAACACAGACACCGATATAAGTCACAATTCTAAATATCGGCGCCGATAATCGGTCGACCTCTAATTTTGATCATTAATAATGGGTTTGAGTAATCTTTTTTTCAATTCCAGCTGCTGAAATGTGAATATCTTCTGTCTTTTCTCCTCTGAGAGTCTGCAGAATATATTGTTAAACACATATGAGGACGCCATGTTAGCCTTTCTTCTAATTCTTTAATATTTTATAGATTAAATGCTTATCAAGAATATAATTAGCAGATTAATCAGCATTGGAAGTACTTGATTGTTGCAGCCTTATCTGAGATTGAAAGCAAATAAGACTTTTGCAGAGGCTTGAGCATGTGGAGGTTTGTTTTCATTTCACCTTAGTGTCAACAACTGACTACAGTCTTTTTTTCTTCTGCAATAAAATGTAAACTTTAAGGCTCTCCTCCACATTAAATTGTCAGCTCATCAGTAATAGATCAAAAAGCATGTAAAGCATGAAAATATTCAGTATAAGCTCATTGATGCGGCTTTTCTTTTGACCACTGGCAAAATGGCAAATGGCAGTTCGACTTTGTTTATTTTAAATTTGCCTTTTCACTCAAAGCTTTCTCTCACAAGAAGACACAAGCTGTCAGTCAGATGAGTGATTACTCATTTGTTCCAAACAAACTACTTCTCTAAGATGAGTTTGATTTTGATAATGCTCATGATCAGTATGCACACAGTGGACAGACTTGACTATGTCCATACTTTGTACTGGTTAAGCTTCGCCACTGTGACAGGGCTCACGTTGCAGTTTATGTATTGTACTAATGTTCTTTCTTCCAACCCAAATTGCTTCACCCCTGAGCCAGAAGTATTTATCACTATATCAGCTGAACAGAAGATAATTTGGATATGCATCCTGTTTATCCTAGAGTTGCCGTCATTACACTCACTTTTTCTGCTGTGACCTGGCAGCCTAGATTGGGCCTTACAGAAACTCACTCCGGATGTTGATAGCTGGTTTAGTTAGATCAGATAGCAGAGACCTAATTGGTTCGTTCTTAGACAAAGTGAGAGGAAGCGAAAACAGAGTGGGATGAGAAGGAGAGAGATAGCCATCAGTAGCATTTAGCAGTTTTTGTGTGCCTCTCAGTCCTCCAGGGTTTGAAGTCAAACACTTTGAGTTGTGTGTGTATGTGTGTGCGTGTCCGTAGGTGCTTGAGCGTGTGCGTGTGTGTGCCCTGTGGCTTTCCAGCAGGTCACATTAGGGATAGAATTACATAGAAGTGGGTCAGATAGTGCCACCGGGGAGTCTTGCCAACCCCCTACCTCCCTCTCAGGCTGAAATCAGCTAATGGCCAACACAGACATACAAATCATAACTGTGTGTATCTGTATTGCTCAGTATAGCTAGTCACAGTACATATATGTTTACTATATATATTTATGCTCATGAGTAACGCAGTGCAGTCATACAGGAAGAGTGTAATCTTTGCTTGTTTGACATTCAGTAATGTAACAGCCCCGCTCTGTTTGATGTACTTTGTCTTCACATAAATAACTTTGCTAGAAGCAGGATACCATAAAGCTGTGAAAGCAAATATAGCTATAGGTTATTGTGCAGTATGCTTGGACACATATAGAGTATGTGCAAATGATTCAGCGGTTGTCACTGTCTCTGAGTCGGATGGACACTGTGTTTCTGCAGGCTTAATGATAAGGAAATGGGATTTAACCCAGTATTCAGCAGAGGTTTATTAATCTCCTGGCTGCAGTCAGCTTTTTTTTTGTCTTGTTTTCTCTTCTGGCAGCTTTTAATGATCTATTTCTGTTCTCATTTTCCACACTGGTTCCTTGTGTCTTAACATTGCTGAATAGTTGACTGTGAGGTTATAAGGAGCTGGTGATATAAGCATACTTGAGACTACATTCCCACATCCATATTTGCAGAGATCTCACTTACTTTCCATTCATTACAAATAAAAGCTGATACTTTGAATCAAGTGTGGATCAGACTGAAAGCTTCCTAGTGACTGTCAGATTGAGGAGCACTCCAAACATGTGGCATCTTTTGTAGATTCTCGAACCACACACGTGTGACCGTAATTTACAAACCCATCTGCAGCCGACAAAGTGTGAAAATGGGGCAGGTTTCAAGTGTTGATCACACACAGTGCTTTTCCTCTACAGCACTGGCAGCCTGGCTCTGATAATAAATAGTAGTGTGGGAAGAACTCAAATCTGTTATGCTTCATTTTGCTGTATAGGTGCATCTGACTAGTGTAGGGTTGGGATTATATTCATGTTGTTGGTATAGTTTGTTCATTTTGTGGATTATTTTGTTCACTTTTAATATTTTGTTAATTTTATTGATTTTTTTTTTTTCCCCCATGCATTTTTGGTTAATTTTTATTTATTTTCTTGATTAACAACTTATTGTGTTCATTTTGAATTAATTTTGTGTAAGCCAACATGTGCACGGAAATGTTATGGGAATTTATAATTATTTTTTGTATCTTACACCAAATTTCTCTTTTGGTCTTGAACTGTGTTTGCGAACCTCTGCTGCATTGAAATGTTTTGAGGTAGTGTTTTGTAGTCTGTGCATGATGTCTGCATTCCAGCAAATGAGTGCTCCGTTCTTTACAACATCACATGCGCCTTGTTATCATTGAGTGCAGGGAAAGACTGTTATTAACCTTTAGGTGACAGGCATCGCATGTTCTCCACTCATGCTATTTCACAGCTGTAATGATTACAACTATAATTGATTAGGTGATCAATTCAAAATTCAAATGCAACTGTTCAGTATTCCTTGCAGACATTTATCAAATGAAAAGGCCACATTTACATTTAATTACCAAGATACAACATGTAAAGTGATGCTACATATTTGGGCTGAAATTTTAAAAAAGGATCAGATTTTGATCACTTTGACAGATCATGTATTAGTGCTAATAGCAATATGGACTTTAAAGGTGCAGTGTACGATGTTGGGGGTCTAGCCAGCTTTGAACCTATCATTTGCAGCGGTCCTGCTTAGAACCTCATAGATGCATGAGCCCATGTGTTCACTCCCAGAGTTGGTAGTGCGATAGTGACTGCAGAGCTTATCTGACCACAGGATGACAGAGGAGAGACAGTCTGCATCTCAGATTCCTTCAAAATCTGGTAAAAAAAAAAAGAACAGACATATTAGCTTGACCACTTTGAGGCAGTTAGCCAAGTTGACTGGCAGGTCACCTATTTAATCGTTTATATTAGTCCACCATGAACAGTCAGCTACTAGCTAGTTTCCCAACATTGTAGAATGCCACTTTAAGTATCAGTGGATAAAAATGATTTTTACGCGCAGAGAATATAATTTGTAGGCCACCATCACCCTCTTCTTCATTTGTGATGGGATGTTGTGACATTTTAACCTTTTAACAATTTGTGTATTGCATTGGTTCTGTTGGGTTTTATTGCATTGTATTGCATTGGCTCTTGTGGTTTTAGCCTTGAATTGTGAAGCACCTAGAGATGATCTTGGATTATGTTAAATTAAACTGAAGTGAAAATTGGGCCAGGTTGCAGTATGTCCAGCCTTATATATTAACATGGCCAAAAATGGAATAACTTTGGCCTTTAGATATTTGTCTAAAAAGACTTAAGAAGATACACGTGGAGGCTTTGAATAATTTTGATTATAACATTTTTTACAGTTTTATCTGGCATTCTGCTTCTTATTGACAGAATATAAAACTAACAGATTTAAGTGCTTACTGTTTCTCAGGTTTCACATGTAGTTCACAAAGATGGTTTTTACCAGGAAAAAAAATGAGGCAGAAACATTGTAGAATGTGAATTAAATGCACAGCAATCTGACATTTGTGAGAGAGAAAAAGATCAGTTACATTTTACTGTGGAAGAACACAAGTGGGTTATTGTTGAACGCTGTTGTAATTGTCTATTTGGACAATTACCAAATATAATTTTTCAGTGTTCTCATAACACCTGGACCTGTCAATACAGTGTTGTTAGCTTGAATGAAATCCAATTGCATCCTCCATTGTCTCGCAGTTGCGAGTCCTGCTGGCTTTGATGTAGAACGGCTAGTCTCGCTATGACTTGATTAACATCACAGAGATTCTATGTGAAAGAAATGCAGAGCTTTCAGAGGCACCTTGAACACTCCCAGTGTAAGAATATGGGCTGCTGCAGCTTAGCATGGCAGTATTGAGTAACACTATACACACACTTCAGTTTAAGTCACACAATTCTGTTCTTTGTTAGTGTGCTGTTCATGTGTCTGTATGTTGCTCACAGCATCTGTTTCAGCCTGAGATATGACCCAACAGGAAAAGGCATAGTTTCCATGGCGACAGCCCTGCTACTTTCCCATCCCCCCAACACCCGCCATAGGAGGAAGTGGAATATGCCCAATTTCTGCTGACTCATGAAGAAACAATTGTGTGCCACAGACTTAAGCACAGATGTCTCTTTTCACTGTGGTTAGGTGTAATTGTCCTTTTGCCCCTTTATGCCTTCGCACCAGTGACAGCTGTGACCAGAGACTTTGTTTTCCAGGGTCCGTCCCATTCTTGTGAATGTGATATCTCAGTAATACACAGAGTGAATGTACAAACCTTCACCTGGACTGGGAGATCTGATTCTATTGGTCTAGGTTCAAGGTCACTAATGTTGCAAAGCATATTTTTGGACGTAAGTCATTTACATGCTAATTATGACAATCTGCACAAATGTGTAATAGGGTGAAATTTCACGACCAGTCAAAAGTTTAGACAAACCTTCTCCTTCAGTGTTTTCCTTTATTTTTATTGTTTTCAAAAATGTACATTAATATTGATTACATCCAAGCTGTGAAAGAACATGTATGGAATTAAGTAGCAAACAAAAAATCTCTAACCTAGAGCATGTTTTATATTTTAGTCTCCAAAGTAGCCACATTTAGTTTTGATGACAGTTTTATACACTCATGGCATTTGCTCATTCAAAATGTAGCCCCATGGAATTCTTTTCAAATGACATCTGTGCCTTGTCAACAGTTAGTTTGTGCAATTTCTCGCCTTCTTAATGTGCTTCAGACCATACATTTTTTTTTTGTAGAGGTACGATGGGTACCGTATTTTCCGCACTATAGGGCGCACCGGATTATAAGGCGCACCATCCAAAAATGTCACATTTTAAATTTTT
>JAQQAE010007598.1:0-15760 GCA_029823295.1 Pseudamia nigra | reverse complement strand
TATTAATGATAATAATATCAATAATAATGATACTAATAATGATAATAAGAAAAATAAGAATAATAACAATAATAATAACATTAATAATAATAATAATAATTTTATGGTCTAATGCTACCTTCCCTCCGCCATCTCCACCCCTATTCAATGTGTATTCATTTCATATTTTTAAGGCTTTCTTGTGTAGAATGTATTCTAAAATGCATCTGTGTGTTTTTTTTTTTAAATCCAACCGGCCGATATCAAGAAATCAAAAGTGTGGACAGACTACTGGTGGTGTACAGATGCTGATGGTAACACTGAGAAAGTAAACAACCCTAAAATTTTGTCTGCAAAGTAAATTAGCACAAAAGTCACTGAAATATATAGTTCAGCCAGACACAGATGTTGGTGACGAGTCATTTTGGCTCTTGAGATCATCAAGATGCATTGCATAATCTGATGCAGTGTCCTAAAAAACAATGCTTGTATATTTCTCTTGCCTTATATTAATAAACACAACTCTGATTTTCTTGAAAAGTTCTTGGATGTCAGTATAAACCTACTGACACTGCATACGCATCTAAGAGGTTGCATCTTATTACATACACAATTATTCTGGAGTTCCCAAGTCCTGTAGGCCTATTCGGAGTGGTTGACGCAACAGATGGCCAATCCAGTTACTAACAAGTATTTTAACAAGGATCCTACTCACTTTACACACTTTTCTTTCAAGACCAGATTTTCTTGGCTTTATCTCTGAGATATGGGTCAGTGTTCAGTGACATGACAATTGTGGCTGGCCAACTAAGCATCAACAAAACCATATCTACATGTGACTACTTTCCATTACTTGAGCTATTCAATCTTAACTGCTCCCAAACTTGTGTGGGAGTTTTAAGTGGTTAAGGCCTCAAGTTTAATCCACAGCCAAGAGAAGCTCTGCATGGAGTAACAGGAGAACCATATCAGGGCTGTGAGCTGGCATGAAAGGACACAGCGTGTGTCCAGAGCTGAACCATCTGCCCCTTGTAAGCTTTATCAGCAAGCCCAGCGTTGTACACTTTCCCTACGACCAATACACAAGGGAAACAGCCTACTGTGTCAACTGGGCCTGTGTGAAAATAACACTGAAGGTCTAGAGCACAGGTGTCAAACTCGTGCCATGAAGGGCCGAGACCCTGCAGGTTTTCTCTCTAACCAGTCACTAAAGCAGGTGATTTCGCTGATTAGCTCCTCCCCTCAATTTGAAGAAGTGCTGATCAGTGAAATCACCTGCTTTAGTGACTGGTTGGAGAGAAAACCTGCAGGGTCTCAGCCCTCCATGGCACGAGTTTGACACCCCTGGTCTAGAGACTGAATCCTAAGAGTCAGAGTGCACTCAATCAAGAGCCGATATGTAGTGTCTCAACTTCTTGCTAAAGACTTGTTATGAGTGAAGGATGTAGAGGCACACATAGTACAACCCCTAGTACAACAAATTCATAGTGGCACCAATTTAAGCTGGCATGTTTCCCTGATAATGCCTTTGTATATTCACAGCCAAATAACTGGTTTTGGACAAAAACAAAGTGGCAGATTTGGCTACAACAGCTGCAAAGTTTGCAGGCTGTCCAGCCAAACTTGTGTAAATTTCACACAGCCTTGTTCGCTGCCCACAAATACACCACCACATGCAATCTGTCTACAACTGCCAAGGCTGTGGTTTAGTATTACCAAGATTTCAACATTTAAACTTTTAAGTGGAAAAATCCTTATTTTCCACACACACTTGTGGCAGAAAGTAAACTTTCACTTATTCCCAGGTCTCCATCTAATAGCTATTAGTCATGCTATGAAGACCCTGTAAATTCCATATTATTTACATCATGCTGCCAACCTTGACAACATACAAGCAGAAAAAAGAAACTCTAATCAAGGTCAAAGATGGTTTGTCAAAATAGAAAAAAAAAACAAACCTTTTACTAATTTCTTTCTTGTAATGCATGACAAAGACTTGAACAATAATAACTTAAATGGTACACTACATTTTACTGCCCTGTATTGGGAGTGTGTAATGTAGAAATTCTATTCTGCAGATCTCCAGACTGTGGGAGAAAATTAGAGACCCCAGGGGGAAATTAGCCTTAATCCTATACCAATATGGTGTTAAGTAAACTAAATAAAATCAATTTCCTGTGCTTATTCAGAAATATTAACGGCACAGTGACTTAATAACAGTCACATGCCATGGAACGCAGCACTATGATGACATAAACAGCCAATAAAAAGGTGTCAGACAAAGAGCCCAATGAGCCAAAACCTTATGCAAACCAACCTGGAGTTTGTTCTCAATCAAGTCTCACTCCTACACTAAATTCAGCATTGGTCAATCTCACTGTCTGACATCCTAAAGAAGCTTGGAGAGTTGGGGAACCTGCACAAGAAGTACATGCAAGGAACCAATTAGAACAAAGCATGGCCTAGAGCTGAATTTACATGCTTCTGTAGAGGATATCACTGAAGCAGACTACCCTGAGCCACATCTGACAAGAGATATCATGATCTTTCGTGGCTGTGATCTTCACAAGCACAGTTCACAGCCTGGGGTTTCATCTACCAAGACAGAGGGCAAAGAGGAATGAAGTAGGATAGGGGGCTTTTGTGAATGGCACATTGTCACAGGTTATTCTAGAACCCTGACAACTGCCCATGCATATGGCTGTTTTTGCATTATATGTAAAGAAATTCAAAATACTGACAAAGTGCTAAAGCAGTGCTAGTTTGTCTCATGGCCATAGATGTGAGATGAAGAAAAGCTATTTTTCACAGCACCATGTGTTCCTTCCATTAAATGTTCCCAAGAAAAGCAGATGACTCCAGTAAGTTGGCATGGCAACAAAAGTTTGGCCTTCAGCAGGTGTTTTCATCTCATGCTGCGTGGAGGAAGGCGACCTGCTCAATGAGTCAAGGCATACTGCTTTTCTACAAAGCATTGTGTTGCACGAGAAGAACCAATGAGAAAAAAAAAAAAGGACAACAATGTATCTCTGTACAGTAGAAAGCAACCACTCACTTTACAACATTGTAATTCAATAGGGAAACACAAAATCTCAAACAAAAAAAAATAAAAAAAATAGCAACACACACAGTGATTTGAGCTTAACATCTATGCAACTATGAAATGGATGTGCTGCTTGAGCTTGTGGTCATTTCCCCCAAAACCTTTGGGAGTCTGTTCTAATGACCATATGACAATGCAAGATTAAAATGCTTATAACATAAATATTTTATTGTGCCACAAATACTGCTTACAGATACACTTTCCTGATGGAGAATGTCCAGAGGGGAACATAAGAGGGGCATTTCTTATCCCAGGCACTTTTAGAATAGGGCAATTACTCACGCATTAAATGTTTGAGAAATGCATTTTCCCAACACCTGGTTTGAAATTTTACTTGTAGTTTTCCCTTTGGATGTTGATAGCCAATTGGCCTCCTGTGATTCCTATCAACATGCAACTGTTGCCAACAGTTGGCATGTATTACACTACAGGCTTATTGCCTGTAAAATAGAACAAAATGTTGCTCTTCGGCACACTGTGACTACAAAACTACAATATAGCATTATTATACAAAACCTTGAGTCAGAGCACCCTGTGACTCATGCAGTCCATTTAATTGTATCTGTATAATGCTGATATACAGATAAAATTAAAAGAAATACAGATAAAATATACAGACATACTGTATGACTTGAGGTAGCTATTAAAATCTAATCAGGGTTAAAAGAACTCAGATGAGAAAAATGATAACGGATAACTTGAGCAACATTTCTCAGTCTGACAAATATCACCTTTAAAAAAGCTGAAAATGATTTTATGAGTTGTATAGTAATGGCAGAGTCTGTTTATAAAATCCCACACATTGAACAGTTTTCATTCAAAATCCATATACTGACCATTCCTTTCAATATTCATGCAATCAGTAGACGCTCAAGACCACAAAGTGTATCAATTCAATCCTTTGATCGACATACTCTGGCTGGCATGTGGTCACTAAGTAATACTTCACTTCAAGACAGGATGTGGGTCAGGGGGCTAAGCCATACACAGCCTTGTAGTAAAACTGTCCTCTTTATCTCTTCTGTCACTCTGTTATGTAATGCTGGTGTGTGTATGTGTACACTGGGTGGAGAGGGTTGGTGGGGGGCAGGATTTCTGCTGACTTTGCACCCCGTCTGCGCTTTCCTTGTGTTTGTGTCTAGTGAGGCATCTCAGTGGCACAGAGGGACTCTCCTGCTGATAACGTGACTGAGAAAAATTGAGCAAAGCGAGCCAGTAGGGACGAACTGATAAACTAGCTTATTTACAAGACATGAATGCTTCAACTAAACCAGGTATAATAAGGTTTTCACTGATAAAGGCAAACTAGAATCTATAACAAACTTATAAACTGACAAGCAGTTGCGCCACAATTATGAAATGTTGAGGTAAAATGTTCAGCTTCAGGTATAAAACTCAAGTAGTGCTCAGTACATCTTGTACATTCAGATACATTTTGGCTGAATTTGCTCACAAGCACAATGGAAATAAAATCAACATAAAAGATGTCATTTGAATATAACATACCATACTCATTTAACGAATCCACCTGTGCACTAAACAGCCAGGTTAGTGAAACTGAAGCAAAAATAAAATGCAAGGTATCATCTTTAACATTACCCAAGAAGAGCTGAGTAGTAAATTAAGGAGCATACAATAAAATCACAATGAAACAATGTGGCTTAAAAAAAAAAAAAAAACAATCTTCCCACCACAGCAAAGCTACCACAAACATAATTACAAGTTAATTAATTACTTTATGACCGCAGGACAATGATGTGCACTGATACTCAAATGTATGTACCGTAAAAGGACAAAAAAAAGTTATATATTTTTTATTTTGACTTCATGGCCCTTTCACGCCTTCGATAAAGAAGGTCCCACTTTCAATATGGCTTCCTTAATATAGAGTCCCATGTTGTGTATCCAGCGAACTCTATTATCAACAAATGCTAACCACTCAAAGTGTCTCAATGCCTATCCTACAGGTGTGGGAATGAATAGAGGGAAGAATGTGAAAAACTGTATTTCTCCAAACAGGCGATGCCAAATGCCGCACACATGGCACAGCTCGGGCTGTCAACACGCAACACCTAGCTGTCAAACCGGGCTGGGGCTCAGAGTCTCCCCCTGGCATTTATTCACGGAAAGTACACCACGTCCAAGGCCTATCCCCGCTCGCCTTTACCGACAAGAAAGTCAACAAAATGGTGGAACAGATACAAGTCACGTGACTTCTTTGTGCATTCGGGCGCAATTTGAAGTTAAACAAATGAACACAACACGGCTCACGAATAAAATATCACATTGGTATAAGCTTACAGTAACATTCCTGGTAAAATGGAGTTATAATATTTGGTATTCATCGAGATCCGTCGTGTACACGAGAGCAGAAATGGCGGCCATTTTGCACAGGCTGCGCAGGCAACATAGTGGCGCCCCTGGATATGAACACACTGCCAAAGTGATCCACGAACAGTCGGGCACCAATAAAAAAAACATACCGATTCCTCCTCCTTTTCCATCCCAGTAGGCATCTGCGGCACTGCCCGGTTGATAGAGGCATATTCGTGCAGGTCCGGCAAATCCTCGCAGCGGAAGACGGGTAGAGGCTTGCTAGCATCCAGCGCCCGTGCCCGAAACGACAATTTACTCATTTTTATATTAAAGATGCAGCATAAATCTATTCGATCTGCTAAGAATAACAGCAGGTCTGCTTCGAGTTCTCATGGATGAATCTGGGTCGGTTTCTAGGAGTCAGTCGGTCGATTGAGGGCGGGCTTAGGTCCGTAGCAGCGCGAACAGAGCCGGGCAGGCCCGGATCTCGATCGCTCTCTGTCGGTCTCTTTTTTCCTTGGCTCCGCTGTTCCTCCCGGTTCAATACGCCATGGCCAACATGGCGGACATTACAAACTCATGCAGCTCTCCGCTCGCTCCACGCGGCCCAACCCCCTCGATCACACAAACAGCCATTCCCACGCAGTTTTGCACGCGTGCGCGCTCGCGAGAGCTTTGGGGTACGAGAGGAGGAGGAGGCGAATTGAGGTGGGGGAGGGGGGTGTTAACGGACTGAATGAGGATGCAGATGAGGAGATGCGAACTTCTCAGGGTTTGGATGTTCGCATCCTGATACGCTACGCTAATGCTGACGCACGAGAATATATTTATATTGAAAAATTAAAAAGGTAAAAAAAAAAAAAAACGCTACCGCCTGTGTGCATTTATACCGTGTCATTATTTGGAAAATAGATTTCATTTGTTAAAACACCTGTCATTCATAAACAGGCTATTTAAAAAAGTTTCTCACCTTGTAGGAATAAATATTTGGGTCTGAATTAATTGGCATACAAAAAAATGACACGTTCTTCCAATTAAATTCTACTATTTTGCAAATATCGCCACCATGTGGAAAAAAACACTTAGAATTCTACTCTCGTGTCAAAACCATCCCCCTGATGTGCTGCTCATTCAAAATATGGAAAAACACTGTCAGATGGTTAGAAAACCCTATAACTACAACTACAATGTCATGTAAATTGTCATGACTATTCCTCTTACACAACTTTAAATGTGCACTTTTCCTAAGTAGATTATGCTCAAACAACCATGACATGGGTTTAGTGATGCTCACTAGTTTTCTTTTTTGTTGAAATGTACCCTACAATAAATATCTGGTATGATGCAAACGCAGTCACAGAACATTCAGAAAACCCTGTGTTGATGCTCTGTTATCCACGCCTTATGCATACAGTATGCCTTCTCTTTCATTTAGCCTTTGACAGTTGTAACAGCAGTAAAGGCTAAGCCTTTAGTGGAGATATGGCTAGTATCTCTGAGGTTACTTCAACTTAATGATTATACTTGCTTAAAAAGAAAAACGTGATGAAAAACTAGATTATACTATTATATAAAATATACCCAGTGAGAAGAATTCAATTTCAGTTCTGCAAAAACACACAGTCAGTGAAGGCGAAGTCAGTCTCTTACATAAAATTAAATATTTCACATTATTCAGGAATAAAGTCTGTTTCATACTCATGCATAATCCTGTTTATCATGATGTATGTACCTTGTTAATCATTATTCTACACTGAGCTAGGGTTTCTTAGGGTGCTAGTAAGGGTCCCTAATCAGCATCACAAGTCCTAGACATAGCTGCTGTACTATGAACCTCAGATAAAATGTTACACAGAAGTCACAAATGCAGGGCTGTCAATTCCTGAAGTGTCACAGATTCCTGATAATTTCTTTCTTTTCTGCTGTTTAAAACCTAACTTTGTAAAGACCTTTACATATTGGACTGTGACAAACAACTTCAGAAGTTCAAAATATTCACACAGGTGGCAATGTGAGTTTACAATTGCAGCACTTTTTTAACCAAACGTTACAATATATTTGTGGGAGCTTGTTGAAATTAAAGTGCAATAGAGTCGACGTCAGCGGGATGTTCTTCTGCAGCCTGTGTGTCTTCAGTTTGTTGTTCCAGCGTCTTCTTTTCCTCTGGGTCAGTGTCCAGTATTTAAGTAAAAAGACACACACATGGTCCAAACTGGCTCTGAAACTCTAATATCCTCAAAGTCTAGGTGTTTGGTGATGCACTCTCCTTGAGTTCAGTTATTTGTGTTAATTTTCATTCAAAACAGAGTGGCTGTAAAGCCAAAAGTCAACGGGTTCATCAGTGTTGTCACATACAAATTATTGAATTATGCATTTATTCATGCTGTAAAAGCTCAGTTAAATTAGTGTCAGTGTGAAAAAGTAAAATGCCACTTTTCACTGTGCTATATATGCACTCTTCGAAAAATAAAACGAAAAATAAATGCCTGTGCACACAGTTTCGGTTAGCATAAAACCTTGGCAGGCATTTTCCAACAGTCACAACCACAAATGTAAAAAAAATAAGACATTTTAATATCCTATCTAAAACTGAGAAACATATGAAATGTAAAAACCTGTAGGCGTGGATAAGAATTCCTGTGGGCATGAGCCACAGCTCCAGATGCAGGAGAATGACATGATAATCATCATCCATTGGGGAGCAATCTGTTCACATCTGTAGACCATAATAGAGGCCTGTGAAATAGAGAACAGAGGAACAAAAAGACTAATATACAACAAATAATGGAGCCCAATCTTTTCAAAACGCACGTCTGACATGATTTAACACAGATACATTCTTACTGGGACCCTTTTCCTTCCCTATTGTGCATTACCTGCTGCCATAAACTGAATGAGATCATGACAATTTGGAGCAAATGTTGACAGTTAACAGTAAAACACACTTACACAGACAAGTTCATATTCCCACTTTACTATAATTAAGTAGCAGAACTGATTTATTTTAGCAGCGACTGCTTTAGGACTTTGTTTAATAATGCAGAACAAGTTGCGTTGCTACAACAATAGTGCAAACCCATATATGGAAGAGTTGGGGTGTTAATGGAGCAGTGCACGACAAAAAAAAAGAGCAGAAACAGAACAGGTCTTACCAAATGCAGATAACAGGCACGTACAGCTAAGGATCCGATTACCAGGCAGTTTGAAAGGGGTTTATAATTTTCTTCGAGCTCAAAGATCGGACACAGCTGTTTGGGCAAGGAACAGCGACACCGAGGCTAGCCGACAAGCTGCTAACGCTAGCTTAGCTCAGTTACCCTGACCCTGCGCCATTTACCAGTCAGCTAACAGTTTGCGGACAGACTGACAACAGTTTATTTCAACTCCCAACTAGCTGCGATGGCATTTAAACACGTCGACTACGATTCCCTGATAAATGACAACGCGGAAACTCGCTTGAGTGGGAGTTGCAACTTACCAGCTGCTACCAAAGCCACAGGGGAGGATGATGGCAGCTCTTCTTCTGGTTGTCATGCTAGCTCAATGCTAACAGCAGCTAGCTCCCTTCAGGGCGCCTCAGAGGAGCAGGAATCTCAATGTTTTATCTTCTAAAGTGTGGTTAACTCACTGTGAAAGGTCGCCGGGCTCAAAAGCTGGGAAAAATAAAGTTATATCCTCCTTCTCGCGATAAACTTGGATAGTTCTCTAAGGTTACTTCGACCAAAAAAGATCCAAACTGACCACCAAGCCACTTTGCAGGCGAATTGTGATTGGAGGGTGAATGCCACCAATCACCTGTGGAGTGCTCCGGGAGGATGAGCTCACTGGTTTCCCCGCCTACCCAAAATAATAACACTCAAAACGCTTACAGGCATGCATTGCAGTTAATTGCATTTATAAAACTTTAAGATCCAGAGCATGCTATTTTACATAAGCTATCTGTTTGAGCCATAGAGCTGCTGTTTGGCCAACAAGTGTGAGATGCAATAGCTGTAGCATCTTTACCACACGGTTGCAGAATATGTTACATAACAGCATCTCTAGGGCCAGTCACCTCCCTCCATACCCTCCCTGCCCCTTCACATTAGTTTTGTTGCAGGGCAGGGCTTCCTTTGCCTCTGTCTCTTCTGTTTCTGATGCTGCGATGTTTTCCAAGCACATTTTTTATGATCAGACACAGATGAAGGCGACTGCTGCAGAGTGGAAGCATATGGTGTCTTTTTCTCTAATGCTCCACCACTACCTCCACCCACTGACTGTAAAAGCTGCATGCATGCACGCTTGCCCAGTGATTCTGGGAGAGGAGGAGATATCGGTATGATTAATATCGCTTTGCTCAAGTCTTCCAGCAAGGTCATCAGCAGCCATCTGCAGGCAGTGAAAAAACCTGAATATCCATTTAGATTTGAACATCCCATTGTTTTTCTGAGCTTACATGATTCAGCCCAGTGCTCTGGTGAAGTAGCTGGCACGTACCCTCGCTGCTCTTTTAAAGTTGTACACTAAGTTGCACCGTATCAGGTCTGCAGTGTTCTGTTTGATGAATGCACAGGTGCCTTTTGGAATACAAAAGCACCAAGAGCCTGGGTTTCTTGCTGGTGACAGAAATAGCATCTTCCATGAGCATGGTGAACTGTAACTGAATAGGAAGCTGCCTCATCATTCTCAGCAGAATGACACTTTCTCCTCTCTTCATCTAGAGGGCAGTGACGACCCATGCAAAGATAGGTATTCTCACCGGCTGTGCAATGCATAATACAGGATGCTCACTTCACAGTCTTGTGCCTTTTGAAACCCAAGTTACACAGCTGAGCCAAACATCAGCATATAGGGAAAATTGTCATTGCATATGCCTAAACCATTACCTTACAGAAGTAGTTTCTGCAAATTTAAAAAAGAAAGTGCTAACTTTGCTTGTATTCCTCAGACCATTAAACCTGTATACTGTAGAAGCAGTTTGTGGGTGATTCTTTTTGTGTGCATATGCTCAGCAGACAAAGTTGGAGACATGAGTCCTGAGTGCACACTGAGATCAAAGGAGGGTTGTCAGATATAATTA
This sequence comes from Pseudamia nigra, assembly GCA_029823295.1. Taxonomy (NCBI): domain Eukaryota; kingdom Metazoa; phylum Chordata; class Actinopteri; order Kurtiformes; family Apogonidae; genus Pseudamia; species Pseudamia nigra. The sequence goes on along the minus strand of JAQQAE010007598.1, from coordinate 5,303 downwards.
TATGCTTCATTCCTCCCCAATAAGTTCTACAAACTGTCAGCAACAGTTCACATGAAGGATGTTGCTCTACAACACAAATCGTGATTGACATTTTCCCAAACATGTGTTTATTGTTGTTTATGTGATGGCACTCTCACATGCACTTGTCAGTCAGTCAAATTTCTTTTTTCTTTGATGATTGTTTTGTGTCACTGGTGTGGAAGGCATTAGTGATGTTTTACCCTTTGCTGTATTTCCAGTCATTTATATTTGTTCAAGGTTTCCCTTCAGTGGTGTCACTATCTTCATGTGCCATGTTTATCATGTACTCTCTTGTGTTACCTTGTATGTTGTCAAAATATCCATTCATCCGTGTCAGCAAGACAAATTCATGCATTTATTTCACAGCCTCTGCCCTGGCTGAGGGATGTGTTTGGGAAGGACTCGCCCGCTTCACTGTCTCTGCTCCAGTTCCCTGAGAGCAGACAAACTCTCTGTGGTCATGCATGGTGGTGGCAAGTAGTTTCCATAGCAGCACCCTGGCCACACCCAGCCTCACAGCAGCTGCTGGATGATGCAGCGATGGCACTGCAGTAATCAAAATCACATCTGGACCTGACATTTTTGAGAAACAGGAGAAGTCATCACTCTTTATTTGAAAATGTACACTACCAGACAAAAGTTTGGACACAGCATTTCTTTCTTTCTTTCTTTCTTTCTTTGATGCTGAATAACTGTTCAAACTGTGCAAGAGCATGTATGAAATTATTTGAATTCAGTTGTATTTGTATAGCGCCAATCATAATCTACGATTGTCTCTAAACACTTCACAATTCAAGACTATATGTAGACCAAACCCAACAGAACCTCCAAGAGCAAGTTTAGGGCGACAAGTGGGAGGAAAAAATTTCCTTTAACGGAAGAAAAAAACCTCCAGCAGAACCAACGGTCAAATTATGTAGTAAACAAAAAGGTGTTAACAACTTGGAACTTGCTTTATATTTTAGACAGATTTGCACACTCATAGAATTCTCTCATCACATTCACAAGCAAGTCATCCGGAACAGTTTTGAAATCAGAGGTGCGCCTTGTAAAGAGTTAATTTGAGCAATTTCTTGCCTTCTTAATGTGCTTTTGACCATCAGTTGTCTTGTGGGTAAGTACCACGATAGTAGCCCTATTAGTGCTGCTTCAACTACAGTTCAAATCCATATCATGGCAAGAAGCACTCACAGTCCTGTGAGTTCTCTGGTGCAAAGGACACATTTATTAGAAATACCAGCCTCAGAAACAGCCAATTTATAGCCACTCAGCGTCTGCACTTGGCGGCACAGTCACAGTTTTTGGGATTTTTTTGTACTGACTGATCTTCATTTTTTAAAGTAATGATGCATTGAGTGTATGTGATGCATATTATGGATTTGTACAGTAGTTGTAGTAGCAGTAATAGGGCTATTGAGTCCGGACCAAACCTATCTCTCTCTAATTAAGAAATCAAGAAATGGCACCAATGAATTCTTGACAAAGCACACCCAGTAACTCTAAACCATTTCAGGTGACTACCTGGTGAATCTGATGACAGAATGACATAAGCTAAATGTGACAACTTTTGGTAATCTAAAATATAAAATTATGTCAGCTCTGTGATGGACTGGCCTCTTCCATATTCACTCTATTGTCAGCATGGATAGGGTCCAGACACACCCCCAACCCTGCAACCAGACCCTTGTGAGGATTAATGGACAGAAAATCAATGAATGAATCAAAATATAAAACATGTTCTGGTTTCTTTAACACTTTTGTTTACTACATAATGAAATGCATACATGTTCTCCCATATGTCTTCAGTATTAATGTACAAAGCTGAAAATAATTTTAAAAAAAGAAAAAACACTGAAGAAGGTGTGTCCAAACTTTTGACGGGTAGTGTATTCCATCTGAATTTAGCAGGTTCACTCAGTCTCACAGGGTTGAGTCCGAAGCAGCAACAGGAAACTTTTTGAAAGTGCATCACCAGGCAGTTTATTTCCACAGCAGTGATTTACAAGATAACATGAGGTGCTGTCAGTGACAAAGTGCCTTGCACTGCATACCATGTTTCGAAGCTACATAAATGTGGGCAAAGTCTATCTTTTGTCTGTCCTTAGGAAGAAGTGCACTCTGCAGCCCTTCACATTCACTTCTATATATGTGCGAAGGCCTGGAGAAGGGCTGTTGCTAAGACACCAGCCTGCCCCACTAGAGTAAAGTTCAAGTGTGAACACCTTGTGTCACACTCTTTTCGATTTAAGCCTTGTGAAATGTGGGTGCACCAGACACAGCCTCTGTGGAAAAGAATCACTAATACCACATCAAAACATCAAGGCAATCAAAACAAAGTAAAATGAAAGGAAAGGAAAAGTGAAATAATATATAAAGTAATTAGATAACATTTTTATATACATATTAGTAGTAATGTGTTGAAGCTTCTACTGTGTTTTAAAATATATTTGTGCTCATTTCATGTCTTTTGCTACATAACATTCCCATGCATAATTTATTTTCTTCATGTAAAAGGAACATCAGATTTGAATATACAATGTTCATTTGAATCTTTCCGAAAATGTATAAAGCAGAAAAGTTGGATTGGACTGGTTGTACAAGGGGTATATGGGACAAAGCTCAGAAGGTGAACACTGGGTCCTACTGTTGTGGTGTTTGCAGATACTTCTATGCCAGACACCTCTGCCAGAAGAAATCTGTCTATCCAGAGAGAGACAAGACTCTGTGCAGAGAGGGCATTTACACATTCAGTACATATACAGCTCCTGCAGAAACACCTACCCTGTCTGGTGTAGTATCAGATCAAAGTGAAGGGTGTATTTACAGTTCTGCGGATATTCACCTCTTGGATTAAGTTACATATTGATCTGTAGACCTCTACATCGCAGTCTCTGGTAAAGATCACAGCTGAAGTCCCTGAATAACCTGTCACGTACAATGTCTTTGGTGCTCCCATGCCAAATGCACTTTTAACAAACGCACTCTCCGCACTTTGGATGCATTATCACAGCAGTAGCAGTGTGAAAACAGCTTTCCTTACTAAGTCTGCTCAATTGTATTCAGTGTTTTGACTCCCCTCTTGAGACTTAAACGTAACAAAAATAGTTCTCACTGGACTGTCTCCTGTCAACTACCTACAGTACATGTAGCATGCTCACCGGTGCCATTACAATGGCAACATAAAACACTCTTTAGGACAATGTACTTTTGACATCATTAGTTATATATAGGGCTCAGCAGGACTTCAACCCTTTCACTTTAGCCTTGGGGCTTTATAATATCTCTCTGTGAAGCAGTCACACATGGGGTTGCCTGAGTACTTGCATTGCAACACACCTTAAGGGGAGAAGAGAAATTATCAAGCACACTTATAATGTTTCCCTTTTGAAATATTCATAATAAGCATGACTTCAGCTGTGAACAACCACATTGTGTCAGCAGGAAACAGAGCCACCCCCCCCTTTCCATATCTCACCATCCTTGCGGTCTGTATGTGATGTCAAAGCCCAGTGGCTTCTTATAGTTTTCCTTTACAGCCTCAGAGGTGAGAGCCTGTAGCCAGTATTACAGTGAATGCAGTTAACCTCCCAAAGATGAGACATGACAGCAGGTCACATGTACGAGGATACTGACCTTTGTAGGAAGGTTTCTGTGACTATTATAAACAGGTTGTTGTGAAGGTATTTGGAAAAGGTTAGTGCTGTCACAATATTGAAATTTTAGTTGACGATTAAGTGGCATACATTTTAGTTGAGGGGTCAGCAACCTTTACAATCTGAAGAGTCATTTTTGGACAGAAAGGGGAAAAAACAGTGTCTAGAGCCACCAATAATGCCCACCCTCTTGTATTTTTTGAATAACACAGTATAATGCATGTTTGGCAGGTGGGATGGGTGGGAGGGGGTGAGTAAGCTGTGTGATTTGTCCTGTATTGTACTGTTGTATTTATTTTGTCTTGGTTTTTTTCCTGCCTACGTTTCAAGGACTCTCTTGAAAATGAGATGATGCATCTCAAAGCTTTCATTTCAGTTTATTAAGGACAGAGTACGCTTATATAAATCATTCGTAAGAATAAAAAGATGTGCACACCAGATTTAGCAAAAAGCTAATTTCCATTTGTAGTCTGTACAAAGAACAATAAAACAATGCAGTACACAATTAACCCATCAATACTGGGCTATAACCCTTATCAAAAATATAAGACAATACTCATGCTGTAAATGGCATAAGTCGAGATGACATCTTGCACACACACACACACACACACACACCCCCACACACACACACACACACATTCACTAAAATGTCATTAAGATAGAATAAACAGTAAATAGGCATGACTTCGTGTTGGCTAGGCTGATTCCCCAGGAGCCATTTTTTAGTGTTCAGGCAGAAGTCATTATAGTCTGTAATTATTTTCATGTCACTAGGCAGCATGTTCCATTCTCTGATGGCCTTGATGGAGAAGACAGATTGTCCAAAAGCAGAGCATCTATGTGGGACTTTGCGGGGGAGGGGGGGCATTGATAACTATTCTAAGAACTAGGTGAATACTGTATATGAGTACGTAGGTAATGAGATTGTCAAAACTTAACAGCTTGGCTCAAGGGGCCATCCGTTAACAAATTAAAACAACCTGCAGCATGAAATACTATGCGTTCTTTTAGCTGACAACATGTTAACACCATTTATTAGAATTTTATTCTTGTTTGTTTATTTTGTTTATTATTGTATTCATTTTTTAAAACTGTTTTTTAAATTAATATTTTCAATTTGCTTATTTTAACATTTTCATTCACTTCCTTGTTTATTTTGCTCAATTTTGTTAATTTTTCCTAATTTTTGATCAATTTGCAGATAAATTGATTCATTTTTTGTTCATTTTTAAAAGTTATATTTATTCTAGGGGATTATTGCTCATCTCCCTGATAATTTTATTAATTGTTGTGGATTTTGTTATTACTTTTCCGTATTTTTTGTTCATTTTCTTGTTTATATTTAGTATCTTGACTTTGTTTCTGTTTATTTTCTTGAATATTTTATCTTATAAAATCCATTGTCATTTTTTGTTCATTATCCTGATTCTTTTACTCAGGTTTGTCTCTTGTAAGATTTCCAATTATATTTACTCATATGGCTTATTTGTGTTCATTTTTGATCATTTCATGCATCATAGTATTTACACTGCTTGGCCAAAAAAAAAGATCACCACCTGGATTTAACTAAGCAAATAGGTACGAGCCTCCCATTAGATAATTTCTGCATGGGTGATTATGTTTCAG